>JACSYO010001574.1:12500-74903 GCA_016806645.1 Ophiodon elongatus
CGACTGTGTTTCTTTAATATAATCTACTGTGTTTCTTTACTGTAATCTACTGTTTCTTAAATATAATCTACTGTTTTTCAAAAGACGACACAAAATAGTTTTATATTTAAATGTTTTATTCCAACACATTCAACTCATATTTACACGATTAAAAAAAACATTCACCCGCTTTTGTAACTTTAAGATAAAAGATAAATACAAACACTCTCACATTCTTCACGGCTCAAAACCCATTCAACCGTCCATCCGGAGACATTTTAAACTCCGAGGACTCAACGTGAGGTCAGAGCCCCGAGAACAGCGGCCCGCACTGGGCCTGCAGCAGCTGGGCCTCCTGGAGGTCCGGCAGGAAGCAGGACGCCGCCTGCAGGTCCACGTAGAGCGTCGGCGAGCCAGCCAGGGGCTCCGCGAGGGCGTCCCACTGCGGCACCACAGCCCCGGGGGAGTAGGAGTACCCCTGAGGGGGAGGCGGGGGGGAGGCGAGGTCCGGTACCTGCATGTACAGCGGGGGGGAGCTGGCGTGAGGAGGAAGAGGAGGAAGAGGAGGAAGAGGAGGCAGGAGGGAGTCCTGCAGGGGACACAGGAAGCCGCTGAGGGGAGCGTCCGAGAGCGAAGGGAACTCGGCGCCGACACCGACTCCGACGCCGCAGTGCATGCTGGGAAGTTTAGGGCTGGGCTCTGACGAGGAGGAGGAGTCAGAGGAAGAGGAAGAGGAGGAGGAGGAAGGTTTCTTCACGGAGGTCGCGTCATCCGCCTTCCTCTTCCTCTTGCGGCGAAAGTTCCCGTTGTCCAACATCTTCTCACAGTTTGTGTCCAGAGTCCAGTAGTTTCCTTTTCCTGCAGAGAGGAAGAGGAGGAAGAGGAAGAGGAGGAGGAGGAGGAGGAGGAGGAGGAGGAGGAGAAGAAAGAGGAAGAGGAAGAGGAAGAGGAAGAGGAGGAGGAGGTTAAAGGACGTCTTGTTTCATGTAGAAACTGTGACCTTTAACGGAAAGCTACTGGTTTTTTTTTTTTAAAAACACCACGACTAGTCAGGTTGACAAAATAAAAGCCCCGAAGCTCACCTGGGTCGTTCTCCTGGCGGGAAACCTTCCGGAAGCAGTCGTTGAGCGACAGGTTGTGCCGGATGGAGTTCTGCCAGCCGGCCGTGTTGCGGCTGTAGAAGGGGAAGCTGTCGGCCACGTAGCGGTAGATCTGGCTGAGCGTCAGCCGGCGCTCGGGGGCGCTCTGGATGGCCATGAAGATCAGAGCGGAGTAGGAGTACGGAGGCCGGACCAGGCGGAGCAGGTCCTCCTGGCAGGAGACGGAGAACCAGGGGCCGCCGGGGAGGAGGGGCCTCTGGAGGCCGAAGAGATGGGGGAAGAGGCCCCCGAAGGCTGGGGGGAGTCCTGGTGGGAGACCTGATGGGAGACCTGATGGGAAACCTGATGGGAGTCCTGATGGGAGTCCTGATGGGAGTCCTGATGGGAGTCCTGATTGGAGTCCTGATGGGAGTCCTGATGGGAAACCTGATGGGAAACCTGATGGGAGTCCTGATGGGAGTCCTGATGGGAGTCCTGATGGGAGTCCTGATGGGAGTCCTGGGGCCCCATAGACGGGGCCCGGGTCCGGGCTGGAGAAGCAGACGTAGGGGTCGCTGTGGATCCAGGGGGAGGCCGACAGGCCGGACTCTGGAGGAGCCGGAGGGCTGTAGAGGCTGAAGTCGGACGGATCGAGGCCCAGAGACGAGAGCTCCTGCTGGGGGGGGCAGCCTCCCCTCGGGGGGGGGGACAGACGCGGCTCGGGGACGAAGGACGCCATGCTGGGAGCTGGTTGTCTTTTCCTCTCCGTCTCTGAGCTGCCGGGACACACACCTGTCCTGCTCTGTACACCTGCTGCTGCTCACCTGGGGAACTTATACTCTGCTGCCCCGCCCACGGACGAGCTGATTGGCCATCTCTCACACACACACACACACACACACACATTCACATGCATACGTGTGTGTGTGCGTGTGTGTGTGTGTGTGTGGGGGGTTGATTTGAATAAGAGCAGAGCAATTTCTTCCCTCAGGCAGATAAGAGCATTCAATGAGGTAAGTCTCACACACACACACGCGCACACACACACACACACACACACACACACACACACACACACACACTAGGCTTGACAGATGAGTGATTGAGCCTTTTTCTTTACGGTTTCAGACGTTACAGCTTCTCGTCTGAATATGAATGTAAATATGAATCTGAAGCGTCTCGTCTGGTTATTAATCTGCTGAGAGGAAGGTGGTGTCCAGGTCCCTGCAGGACTCTCTATACTCTATACTCTATATATTTATTTCTATATATTTCTATATATTTCTATATATTTCTATATATTTCTCTCTATATATATATATATATATAAATATATATATATATATATATATATATATATATATATATGAAAATATATATATATATATAAATATATATTTATATATATATAAATAAATATATATATATATATTTATATATAGAAATATATATATATATAGAAATATAGATATATAGATATCTATATATCTATATCTATTTATATATATATAGAGAGAGAGAGATATATATAAATATATAGATATATAGATATATAAAAATATATAGATATATAAAAATATATAGATATAGATATTTATATAAATCTATATATAGATACATCTATATCTAGATATAGATATAGATGTATCTATATATAGATGTATCTATATATAGATATAGATGTATCTATATATAGATACATCTATATCTATATCTAGATATAGATATAGATGTATCTA
The DNA here is from genome assembly GCA_016806645.1 of Ophiodon elongatus. Lineage (NCBI taxonomy): Eukaryota > Metazoa > Chordata > Actinopteri > Perciformes > Hexagrammidae > Ophiodon > Ophiodon elongatus. The sequence continues at coordinate 15,298 of JACSYO010001574.1, forward strand.
TATATAGATGTATCTATATATAGATGTATCTATATATAGATATAGATGTATCTATATATAGATGTATCTATATATAGATGTATTTAGACATCTATAGCAGTAACTGGGTGAGACTCAGAGAGCATCAGCTGGTGTTTGAGGTGTCGCCCGTCTTTTGTTTTCTCATTAACATGAAACATGTTGAACATTAACATGAAACATGTAAATGTCCTCAACAAAGACGAGGGACTCAACATGAGGAGACTTTATGTCTTCAGAAGACGACTCCTCTCTCTCAGGGCTCTCCATCAAAACCACAAGTATCTACATAAGTAGATACTAGTATCTACTGAAAGTACCAGGTAAGGTAAAAGTACTCACTCAGCAGCATAATATATATAACTATGTGTATATATATATAAATATATGTATGTATATTTATATAAATATTTATATATATGTATTTATAATTATTGGATTAGTTTAGTTTGCTTTAAAATAATTATATATATATATATATATAAATATATATTTAGAAATATAGATGTTTGTATATATTTATATATATATATACACACAGTATATACATATATATATATATATACATATTGATATATATTTATATATTGATTCATATATATATATATATATATATGTATATGATATACTAATCCAATCATTGTTTATATATATGGAATTTCTTTTGGATTAGTTTAGTTTGATTTAAAATAATAATATATATTTGGTTTTAATGATCTGAATCTGTAAATAAAGCTGTCAGATAAATGTAGGACCAAAAGTGCAATTGTACTTTTACTAGTAATCGAGTAGACGTATGAAGTAGAACAATACTCAAGTACAAGTACAAGTACAACTCAAAACTGTACTTAAGTACAGAGTAAATGTACTTATTGTTCTGGAATCTGGTGGTTAGTTTAGTGATCTTGTTTTATTGATAATGTGTGATTTGAGAAAATCGTGTGTGTGTGTGTGTGTGTGTGTGTGTGTGTGTGTGTGCGTGTGTGTGTGCGTGTGTGTCTGTGTGTGTGTGTGTGTGTGTGTGTGTGTGTGTGTGTGTGTGTGTGTGGTGACAGTTGGTGCTAGCAGCATTAATCTTCGCCCTGCGGTGCCTTCGAGTTCGACGCAGACAAAACAAAAAACACAGTCTGAACTTTAACTGACGACGGATGTCTGTGATTATAAGGAGGGGGGGGGGGGGGGGGGGGGGGGGGGGGGGGGGGGGGGGGGGGGGGGGGGGGGGGGGGGTTGCAGGGGCTCATGGGAAAAAAGTGACTTAATACCTTTGACTAACTCCAGTTGAAGGTGACCAGCAGATTGTCACTGATCACGTGATGAACCCTGAAAGTCTCACTGTTAATATTCAGAGGTAACGATGACATCACCGCGGCCATGTTAGCGATGACATCACCGCAGCCGTGTTAGCGATGACATCATATTTAAGAAATGGTATTAACTGTGAACTCAAATATTAAAGCTCCATTTGATCAACTAATGTGTTCTAATAAAAGGAAAGTGGAATATATATTATATATATTGTAGATCAAAGGTTCATTAGTATCTGATCAATAACATCATCTCTGTTAGTGATCAAGTCTCTCTCCTTCCGTGTGTGATGTCATCGGAGCTCCTCCTCTTTGTTCAGATAAACTCTGTTAGCTGTTAGCTCTGTTAGATGTTAGCTCTGTTAGCTCTGTTAGCTGTTAGCTGTTAGCTGCTAGCTGCTAGCTCTGTTAGCGGCTCTGTTAGCTGTTAGCTTTAGCAGCTCTGTTAGCTGTTAGCTTTTAGCTCTGTTAGCTTTAGCGGCTCTGTTAGCTGTTAGCTCTGTTAGCTGTTAGCTCTATCAACTCTGTTAGCTGTTAGCTCTGTTAGCTCTGTTAGCTCTATCAGCTCTGTTTACACTGTTAGATCTGTTAGCTGTTAGTTCTGTTAGCTCTGTTAGCTCTATCAACTCTGTTAGCTGTTAGTTCTGTTAGCTGCTGGACATTAAGATCACTTTACATTTCAGACCAAACGACTCGATTAATAAATATTGTAATTAAAAACATGAATCTGAAGATCAGACCAGGTGACACATGAAGGATTAAAATGTCTCACTCTGCATTATTAAACAAACAAAATAGATTGTAAATACAATTATGGAAGGTGGGATTTATTCAGCTCAGCTTCATCCATAAACATGCATAGTTTGAATCGTGAATCTACTTTAATGTTGTACAAATACCGCGTTTTATCCAACTTCTTGTCCTGGAAGTGTTGCGTCATACAAACATTAAAATCTCAAACCTTTAAAGAAAGAAGACAAAGAAGAAAAGAAGCAAATGAAGCAACGCGTGCAAAAATCACACGTTTTAACTAATTCTGCTCGTTGGTTTCGCTCTGGTTTAGTTTTGTGACCCCGTATACCCCGTAAACCCCATAGACCCCGTTGACCCCGTTGACCCCGTATACCCCGTAGACCCCGTTGACCTCGTTGACCCCGTTGACCCCGTATACCCCGTAGACCCCGTTGACCTCGTTGACCCCGTTGACCCCGTCAGGACCACTGCTGCCGGCTCATGTGGTATCCGGCCGGGTCGGCCAGCAGACACTGGTTCTGCTGGCTGGAGGTGCGGTTCTTGGCGTCGATGAGGAGCAAAGGATTGTGGGAGTAATGGCTGATCATGCCGCTCACTGAGGGGAAGAACTGCAGGAACATAAACGTTGATGTGTGAGTACTTCCTTACTCTCTGAGTACTTCTTCTTTATACTTCTACTCTCGTACATTTACAGCTTTACTTACTTCATTGTGAAAACATAGAAAATGTAAAAGTACACTGTGTTGTATTAGTATTATAATGTATTACAACACAGTATCTATCAGTGTAGTATTAGTCCTTTTACTGTAACAGAGTATTTTTACTGTGTAGTATTGGTACTTTTACTGTAACAGAGTATTTTTACTGTGTAGTATTAGTACTTTTACAGTAAGAGAGTATTTATACTGTGTGGTATTAGTACTTCTACAGTACTCATACTGTCCACTAGGGGCTGCTGCAGGCTGGTTTACCTCCTGAGCCTTGAGTCCGGTTCCCAGCAGGAAGTTCTGGTTCTGCTGGCGGATCTGGATGTTGTAGACTTTGTCCTGGTAGAGGACCATCAGGGTGAAGGGCTGGTTGGCCTGCTGCCGGGTGCTGTCCCTCACCAGGTACGCCCCGTCCTCCACGCACACAACAACACGGAAAACTACTCAGTACTACTCAAACACTGTACTCAGGTACTTGTACTAGTTTCTACTTGTAGGCTACTTCAGAATTTTCCGTTATCTGTGTCTCACTTGTTAAGAAATACATTTCCCATGATGCTTCACTTCTTTGTTTTTGTTACCTTGTTGACTTGTCTCAGACATCCTTCTGCTTGACCTCTGGTCACCTTGCCCACGTACCAGAGGGGCTCCAGCTCCTGAACACAGTACAAGTACATCAAATGTCGTATCCACTGGTTTCATTGCTCTCAGTCTGTCTGTCAAAGCACTTTGTAAACAATCAATAAAGTTATTATTAATATTCAACTGTTAAACAGATCAACAAACACAAAGACGACAGCACCACCTGCTGGTCACACCGAGGAACATCAGCAGGAACACCTGTTTTATAATAGTTTATAATAATAATAATGAAGTTTGTTTATAAAGGACCACATGAAATAAAGAAAAAAACAAATATGTAACATATTAATTTAACACATAAACAAACCTGCACACACACACACACACACACACACACACACACACACACACACACACACACACACACACACACACACACACACACACACACACACACACACACGAATTAAGGTTATGAAATAACTAACGATTCATAAGTAGAAGGCGATCGTCCGTTAGTGATTCTCGTCTAACAGCTAAGTGGGGACCTCAGACTGAGAGCAGCTTCATGAGGACGCAGTGACTCAGACGGGAGGTCAGGAAGTAAATGATTTAGTAATCATTTACTAAAGTGTTAAAATATGTGATTAAGACGTTAAGAATATCTCTTCACTTGAAGAGATATTCTGTGTATCTGGAGGCTGATCCTCGTGAGGAGTCCAGTAATATTCTGAAGGAGAGCAGATAAAAAGTGTGTTTGGGAAACTTCTTGTGTTGCTATCTTTGTGAGGACCCACAGTTTTGTGTGTATAATGTGTGTATGATGTGTATAGGAGTCTGTATGATGTGTGTATGATGTGTGTGGGAGTGTGTAGGATGTGTGTAGGAGTGTGTAGGATGTGTGTGGGAGTGTGTAGGATGTGTGTAGGAGTGTGTAGGATGTGTGTGGGAGTGTGTAGGATGTGTGTGTTGTTACCTGTGTCGGTGCTGTCTCAGGTGCAGGAGGACGGAACGACTGTCTGTCTGATGTTACGAAGCTGCTTCTGTGTCCGGACAATGCTGCACACACACACACACACACACCTTACTGACGGTAATAAACCTGCTGCAGGACGCAGAGCGCCCTCTAGTGGTGACACAGGGCTGGTTATGAAAAACAAATAAATAAAAGGAAACAGCACAATAACAAAAAAAACTATATAGTACTTCAAGCCTTCCGTTTATATATATACATATACATATATATACACATATACATATATATATATATATAAACATACATACATACATACATACATACATACATACATACATATATATATATATATGTATATATATTTGTTGTGGATGACATCAGAGATAGTGAGTCACACTGAATGACGTCAATGTGAGTTTCATGTCTCGAGCTCTGAGGGTTTTACTGGTTTTGCTCTCAACAGGAAACAGAATAAAGTTTGAGTTCTTACCCGACTGCAGCTTGTGAGGCAGAGATCCTGCAGAGGGAATACTGGGGGGCAGACTGCTCACAAACCAACAAGAGAAACACGTTATTCATGAAACATGAAACAGAAACGTGGTTAAAAGCTGGTGTTCTATGAGGACGATGGTGTGACATCATCTGCAGTGAAGTACAGGGAATCTGAACTGTAAATACGGTTTACTTGACAACTGTAACTGTATTATTACAAATAATATGTGTAATAGAGATGTGGAGTTGATGTTCTAACAGCAGTAGCAGGGAGGAGTTCCACAGGGCTCCGTTCTGGGGCCGCTGGTAGTCCTCGTTTATTCATTAGATTTACCAAATGTCATCGTTTGTCATTTCAGTCTTTTTCCTGTTTTATTGTGAAAGTTCACACCCACTTCCTGTGTCCTGTCTGTTTTTACTTCCTGGACTTTGTGATTGGCTGCTCCGACCCGACGACCTTTTCAGGGTCATCGTTTACTTTCTGCTTTTGGTTCCAGACTTCCACGGTCTGGAACCAAATGTGGCAGTTAAATGTTCGCTTTGTCAGAATTTATCCAGAAAAGTTGTTTCCATCACCTATTTAGTTTATCAACTCTTTTTCAGAAAACACCAAAACACCTCAGAGCGTAAAAAATATGTTTTTATAGAATTTCACTATCTTTCTTGGCGGTTGGAGGATCGTTCTATATTTTCTTTATCGTTGTTCAAACTAAAGTGGGCCGACAGTTGAACCCTGTGGGACTCCAGGAGGAGTGTGAAGAGACTTTTTTACTATTATTTTTTCATACCTGTCTCCTTGGTGTGAAGGGAGCCCCGGGAGCCCCGGGAGCCCGGGGAGCCCCCCGGGGCGGTGGGGTAAACCTTTACCGGGGAGGGGGAAGGTGTTGTGTTTAGGAGCTGGAAGAGAGAATACATATTTAAAGAACCACTGTGATATTTTTGGGGATATATTTTTGTTCATGAAATGCATAAAAATAAATCTCACCTTCGTTCGGCTGACGAGAGAGAAGAGAAGAAGAATTAATTTAATTAATTGTGATAATTAAACATCTCAAGGAAACTCTGAAGAAACACTTACCTCTCTCCTCATGTCAAACCTGTGAACCCAAACCACAACCGGGTTATTATCCAGCAGCTTTAATACGCGGTTTGATCTTCATCATGAAGAGCAGAGGAACACCGAGAGATAACAACGCGGTCGGATTAAAAGATATTTAAGATGATTTGAGGAATGACCTGTTGGCCGGAGTGCGGGCGGAGGAGTTGCTCCGGCTGACGGAGGTGGCGGCCAGAGGAAGGACGGGTGGTTTGGACCAGCTGGGCGGATCGGGGGAATCCAGCTGAGGCCTGAACACATGAACGATTATGAGCATGTCATATTTTATTATAACAGATTATAGTCTCTGACATAAGAACTCCTGTGACTGGAATAATCAGCCTGTAAATATATCTTTCCTTCTTATTATAGGATCAGTGTTACGTAATAACATTCATTTGTAATCGATGAATGTATGATTCATGTTCATGCTCTGCTTGGAGTTTGAACTCCAGATTTGTATTTGTCTTAATATTTAATATTTATTGTTTTTGTTTTGTTTGTTTGTTTACAGCACATTTTTTAAATTAGTCTAATTGTGCTTATATTGTATTTATATTGTATGCTTATTGAAGTATCGTGGTTTGGTTGAAGAGGCGCTAAAGGCGAACAAGACGGTGTCATCTGCATAAAGACAGATGTTATAAGTGTTGGAGGGACAATGTTGGTTAAATGTAAACAGTATAGGCCCCAGCACAGACCCCTGCGGGGCCCCTTTATTTATTAAACAGTGGGTTTGGACTTACCTGCGAGGATGTGGGCCCAGCTGAGAGAAAAAACAGAAATAGAATTAAAACAATAAAGACCAAAAGTATTTAAAGAAAGTTCCAGGAGGTTTTCCGCCTCTCTGGGGAGAGGAGTGGAGTTCCTCAGGGTTCTGGTCTTGGACCCGTTTTCTTTTGCGTTTTCTACATTTCTCATAATCAGTTTGCCTGAAATGTGAATTACTGAAGTAAAATCCCTCGGGTTGGATAATTTTTTATATATTTATATGTATCACCTGATAAATAAAGTTTGTTTAGAAAGAAAAACTCACCTTGTCCACTGTGTTGGGAGGAGGTCCTGTGGATCAGAGAGAAGGTTCCTCACGATGAAAACATCCCACTAATACATTTATACTCATTATAGATAATACATCACAGATAATCTAATTCAATCTTTTTGTTTGTTACATTATTGTTGTTGTTTTTTTCAGAGGAGCCGGATGCTACCAGGAGATTTATGAAGAAAGAAACAGTAAAAATCAGGAGTTGTTTCTTGCAGAAGTTAAATGATGAGCCCTGAGTTATTATTATTATTATTATTATTACCATTATTATTATTATTATTATTATTATTATTATCATTATTGTCATTATTATTATTACTATCATTATTATCATTATTATTATTATTATCATCATTATTACCATTATTATTATTATTATTATCTTTGGTAAGAATACAATGTCAGTGTTGACTATGATGGATTTTCTCTCTGCCTGTTTATTTTTATAGAAATTAAGTGAAACAAGAGGACGGAAATCGACTAATCAGCTTTAGTTGTGTTTGATAATAAAAGCAGCTTCCTGGTTCTGGTTTACCTCTGACGGGGGACGAGTTGGATCCTGAATCTCGACCCGGTTTGTTGCAGCGAAAGATCTGCGGCGGCCCTGAAGGAACTGAACAAGAACCAGAGAGTCTCCATCAGTGATGATGATGATGATGATGATGATGATGATGATGATGATGATGATGATATGATGTAAATTAACGTGGACTCACGTTTTACCCCCCGACAGTTTGGAGAGCGGTCTCTTCTGGACTCTGCTGGCTTCACACACACACACACACACACACACACACACACACACACACACACACACACACACACACACACACACACAGAGGTTTAATTAATAAACTGGTTTTAACAGATTTAAAAACTAATGTTTAAAAATGAGACTCACCATCCGGAGAGGCGGTGTGGACAGGGTGGAGGCTGGGGGGCGAGGACTCACAACAGGGGGCGGGCCTCTGGACGTCACATGGCTATCTACACACACACACACACACACACACACACACACACACACACACACACACACACACACACACACACACACACACAGGTATTAACAAGAGTTTACTGGTTTAATGTGATGTGTCTGCAGCTCCCCTGAACATGTTTCCAGACTATTCCCGCTCACATCAACACCTCCGGGGCCCTTTAGAGCCTCCAGCCAACCTAAGCTGCATGTCTTTGGCCCGTGGGAGGAAGAACCCGGAGAACCCGGAGAACCCGGGGAGAACCGAGAACATGCAAACTCCCCACAAAAGGGCCGTCCCGGCCGGGACTCGAACCCCGGCCCCTCTCGCTGTGAGGCTGTGTGAGCTCTACCTATGTAATCGCTGTCTGCGATGGGCAGCGTGGGGCACAGCTTGTGGTCCTCCGGGGGCTCGGTGGGGGGGGGCTCGTAGTCGTTGCACCCGTCCGCGTCCTCGTTGGGGGACTCGTAGTCTCCGCCGCTGCCCTCGTCTTCATCACCGCTGAATGGACTCTCATAGTCATCGTCAAACTCATCCTGACGGAGCGAAGGACAGACGGAGAGGTGGAGGAAGTATTTAGGTCCTCTACTGCAGTAAAAGTACTAAACCACACTGTAAAAGTACTTTGTTCCAGTAAAAGTACTAATACTACACTGTAAAAGTACTTTGTTCCAGTAAAAGTACTAATACCACGCTGTAAAAGTACTTTGTTACAGTAAAAATACTCATACCACACAGTAAAAATACTATTCCAGTAAAAGTACTAATACCATACTGTAAAAATACTCTGTAACTGTAAAAGTACTAATACCACACAGTAAAAATACTATTCCGGTAAAAGTACTAATACCACACTGTAAAAATACTATTCCGGTTAAAGTACTAATACCACACTGTAAAAATACTATTCCGGTTAAAGTACTAATACCATACTGTAAAAATACTCTGTAACTGTAAAAGTACTAATACCATACTGTAAAAATACTCTGTAACTGTAAAAGTACTAATACCACACAGTAAAAATACTATTCCGGTAAAAGTACTAATACCACACTGTAAAAATACTATTCCGGTTAAAGTACTAATACCACTCTTTACTTTACAACTATTAACTAATTGTTATTATTATTAATATTATTAATATTATTAAAGATAAAATAAGATAGTCCTTTATTAGTTCCAGGAAATGTATTATTATTATTATTATTATTATTATTATTATTATTATTATTCAGCTTACTTGTATAAACTGGAGGTGAGTTTAATTTGTAAAATCATAGTTCATAAATGTTTTGGGTAAAAACCTCAATCTGTAAAGTAACAAGGCTCCCTCCTACTACCCAAACAAACAAATAAACAAGTAAATAACTAAATCAAAATGAGTCAGAAGAAAACAAAACGTTTTTTCTGTTCAACACAAATGAAAAAATAAAAACATTACTTACAAACTCGTCTTCAGCCCAACCCTGAACATCCGTGTCTGCAGAGAAATATATACAAGGATATGTTTATTTATTTTTTATATTATGTATTTACTTTATTTGATCCTCAGAGGAGAAATATATACAAAGATATGTTTATTTATATATTTATATTATGTATTTACTTTATTTGATCCTCAGATGAGAAATATATACAAAGATATGTTTATTTATATATTTATATTATGTATTTACTTTATTTGATCCTCAGATGAGAAATATATACAAAGATATGTTTATTTATTTATTTACATTATATATTTATTTTACTTTATTGATCCCCAGAGAGAATAAATTCAGAAAATACATAAAACTAAGAAAAGAATATGTGACAGCAATTAAACTCAAACTTACAAAACATGCAGTACATGTACATATACATGTACATGTACATATACATGTACATATGCATGTACATGTACATGTACATATACATGTACATGTACATATGCATGTACATGTACATATGCATGTACATGTATATATAGTACCTTCAACCAGTGTTGTACTGATACTGACACTGCAGTACTATCTCATGAGTAATATGATACCATATACGATAAGTCTGTATTAATATATAAATATTATATAGTAATAATAAAACCAGTTAACATAATAAAGTATGGAATTTAAATATAATATAATATATAATAACTATAATTAATATAATCAATAACATGAGAATGTTCCTACCTGGTTCATGATATTTGGGTGTTGATCTGTGAGGGAAAGAAAACAATATTATTATTATTATTATTATTATTTCTCACAAGAAGGTTTGTGGGTTTAAATAATATTATCTGTAATAATCTTTAAAAACATAGTAATGTTAACAATGATTTAGAATATTTTAATATATGGTTAATTAACGGTCAGGGTTCCTTTAAGAGAAACTTAAAGTTTAATCTATTCATATACAGGAAGATTAATTATAAATATAAATCAGTAATAACTGAACATTTAATTGACAATAAAAAACGATTCTTACTTTTTACCAAACAATCCTCTTCTCTCCTCCTTCTTACTGATCTCAATGCTGAACTTTGAGATCATCCTGAGGAGAGAATACAGTTATTAAAGGTTATTAAAAGAGATGAATAAAGGTTATTAAATAGATGAACAAATGTTATTAAATAGATGAATAAAGTTTATTAAAATAGATGAATAAAGGTTATTAAAAGAGATGAATAAAGGTTATTAAAAGAGATAAATAAAGGTTATTGAAAGAGATAAATAAAGGTTATTAAATAGATAAATAAAGGTTATTAAAAGAGATAAATAAAGGTTATTAAATAGATAAATAAAGGTTATTAAAAGAGATAAATAAAGGTTATTAAATAGATAAATAAAGGTTATTAAATAGATAAATAAATGTTATTAAATAGATGAATGAAGGTTATTAAATAGATGAACAAAGGTTATTAAAATAGATAAATAAAAGTTATTAAAAGAGATAAATAAAGGTTATTAAATAGATAAATAAAGGTTATTAAATATATAAATAAAGGTTATTATATAGATAAATAAAGGTTATTAAATAGATAAATAAAGGTTATTAAAATAGATAAATAAAGGTTATTAAATAGATAAATAAAGTTTATTAAATAGATAAATAAAGGTTATGAAAGAGATAATTAAAGGTTATTAAATAGATAAATAAACGTTATTATAATTTATTTATAATAGATAAATAAAGGAGTCTTACGGAGCATGAAGTTTGGGGAACTTCTGGAGGTCGTTGTCACTCAGATTCTACAGAAACAGAAAAACTCTTTATTTCATTACTCTCCACCTCCTCCTCCTCCTCCTCTCCACCTCCTCCTCCTCCTCTCCTCCTCCTCCTCTCCACCTCCTCTCCACCTCCTCCTCGTCCTCTCCTCCTCCTCCTCCTCCTCTCCTCCTCCACTCCTCCTCCACTCCTCCACTCCTCCTCCTCTCCTCCTCTACTCCTCCTCATCCTCTCCTCCTCCTCTCCTCCTCTCTTCCTCCTCTTCCTCCTCTTCCTCCTCTTCCTCCTCTCCTCCTCCTCCCTCCTCCTCCTCCTCCTCCTCTCCTCCCTCTCCCCTCCTCCTCTCCTCCTCTCCTCCCTCCTCCTCCTCTCCTCCTCTCCTCCCTCCTGTCCTCCTCCTCCTCCTCTCCTCCTCCTCTCCTCCTCCTCTCCTCCCTCCTCTCCTCCTCCTCTCCTCCTCTCCTCCTCTCCTCCTCCTCCTCCTCCTCTCCTTCATAAAGGAGGATTTCACAACAGTTTCTTCATATTAAAAACAACTCACCACAAATCTTGATCCACTGATTGAATTCTTCAGAACGACTTTATCACAACCGGAGAGATTCATCTATAAACACAGAGACATGTTTATCATTATTTATATTTATATATATATATATATACATATATACATACACACACAGTATATACACATATATATATATAAACACAGAGACATGTTTATCATCATTTATATATATATATATATATATATATATATATATATATATATATATATATATATATAAAATTTATATAATTTATATATATAAACACAGAGACATGTTTATTATTATTTATATATGTATATATACAGTATATATATATATATAAACACAGAGACATGTTTATTATTGTTTGTATATATATATATATATATATATAAATATATACATATATATATATATATATAAATATATACATATATATATATATATATATATATGTAAACGCAGAGACATGTTTATTATTATTTATATATATATGTATACAGTATATATATATATATATATATATGTATATATATATACACATACACAACAGTATATACAAATATATATATATATATATATATAAACACAAAGACATGTTTATTATTATTTATATATATATATACAGATATATATATATACAGTATATATATATATATAGACACAGAGACATGTTTATCATTATTTATATATATACGGTATATATATATATATATAAACACAGAGACATGTTTATTATTGTTTATATATATATTATATATATATTATAATATATATATTATATATATATAAAGAAACACAGACATGTTTAGCATTATTTATATTTATATATATATATATATATAAATATATAAACACAGAGACATGTTTATCATCATTTATATATATATATCTGTATACACTATATCTACTCTTCATCACCATGATGCTCTGACTGATGAAGGATCTGAATTCTTAAAAGCTTCACTAACAACAGCAGCTCTCAGAAGGAGAAGAAGAAGAAAAAGAAGAAGAAGGAGAAGAAGAAGAAGGAGAAGAAGAAGGAGGAGAAGAAGGAGAAGAAGAAGGAGGAGAAGAAGAAGGAGAAGAAGAAGGAGAAGAAGAAGAAGGAGAAGAAGAAGGAGGAGAAGGAGGAGAAGAAGAAGAAAAAGAAGAAGAAGGAGAAGAAGAAGGAGAAGAAGGAGGAGAAGAAGAAGAAAAAGAAGAAGAAGGAGAAGGAGGAGAAGGAGAAGAAGAAGGAGGAGGAGAAGAAGGAGGAGAAGAAGGAGGAGAAGGAGAAGAAGAAGGAGGAGGAGAAGAAGGAGGAGAAGAAGGAGAAGAAGGAGGAGAAGAAGAAGAAAAAGAAGAAGAAGGAGAAGAAGAAGGAGAAGAAGGAGGAGAAGAAGAAGAAGGAGAAGAAGAAGAAAAAGAAGAAGAAGGAGAAGGAGGAGAAGGAGAAGAAGAAGGAGGAGGAGAAGAAGAAGAAGAAGGAGGAGAAGAAGAAGGAGAAGAAGAAGGAGGAGAAGAAGGAGAAGAAGAAGAAGGAGAAGAAGAAGGAGGAGAAGAAGGAGAAGAAGGAGGAGAAGAAGAAGAAGGAGAAGGAGAAGAAGGAGAAGGAGGAGAAGAAGGTCTCACCCTCTTGAGGTAGTCTGCCAGCTGCTGAGGGCTCCACCCCGTCACCTCCGCCCTGCTCGGCACTCGGTCGGAGCTCATCCTGCGTCCTCACCATCCACCTGCTCCTCTTCTTCACCTCTTCTTCACCTCCTCTTCTTCAGCTCCTCTTCCTCAGCTCTTCTTCTTCACCTCCTCTTCTTCAGCTCCTCTTCCTCAGCTCTTCTTCTTCACCTCTTCACCTCCTCTTCTTCTTCACCTCTTCTTCACCTCTTCTTCACCTCCTCTTCACCTCTTCTTCACCTCCTCTTCTTCTTCTTCACCTCTTCTTCCTCCTCAGCTCTTCTTCACGGCCTCGCTCTTCAACGCTCCGTCCTAAGAAATGTAAAATAGAGTAAAATAACCGCCGTCCGTCTTCAGAGAGTTTTACTTCCTCTGAGTTGTTTGCCCCGCGAGCAGCAGAGAGCAGCCGACATGTCGATGAGGAACCAAAATGGCTTCCTTCTTTCTTCCCCTCTCTCTTCCTCTCTCTCTCTCTCGGTGTCTCAGTGTCTCGTTCCTCCCTCCATCTCAGAGGAAGTGACAGTGCAGGGGGTGGACGAAGGCGGCATCCTCCCCCCTCCCCCCCCCCTTGCCTCCCCCCCCTCCCCCTCCTCCCCCCCCTTCCCTCCCCCGTCTGACCACAGAGCGGAACAGTTGCATCAACTCGCTGCAGACAACGACAAACAGAGAAACAGGAAGTGACTCTGGATCACTTTGAGGTCTCAGGTCTGATCTCAGGTCCGATTAAAGTCCTCGAGCACCGAGCTGCAGCTGTAGTGAACGTAAAGTACTTGTACAAGTACTACGCTTTGTGAGGTACTTGTACTGTACTTCCCCTTCATGACAGAGGGAGATATTTAACTTCCTGGTTTGTGGTCCTTCCTCCGGCGGCCATGACGGCTGTGATGTCACATGACTTCTCAAACTGACAGGAATCAACCAGACCACAGACAGACCTGCAGGGCCAGCCCCTTTAGAGAGGTGTATTCTGGGAGAGGTGCATTCCGGGAGAGGTGCATTCTGGGAGAGGTGCATTCCGGGAGAGGTGCATTCTGGGAGAGGTGCATTCCAGGAGAGGTGCATTCTGGGAGAGCAGACACTAAAATAAATCCCTGCATGTGGAACCGGCTGTTAGAGAGCGACTGAAGCGTGAAGATGTAAATAAGAAGAGAGGCTGACATTCCTCATCCATGAAACTGAGAGTTCTAGTTTAAAACATTCTCAACACAATGTGAAGCACTACAGGATCCTCCTCGATTCCTCGATTCCTCGATTCCTCGCTCCTCCGACTTGTGACCCGGGAATGGATCTCAGCGCTCCAACACGAAGGACATCCCAAATCCTGAAATGCATCTCGAGGAGCAAAGAACAAGAAACGAGGATAGAGGACCGAGGAAACGGGAACGAGGAGAGAGGAGCGAGGATCAAGGATCAAGGAAGGAGGAGAGAGGAACAAGGAGAGAGTATCTAGAAGTGAGGATAGAGGAGCAAGGAACGAGGAGCGAGCATCAAGGAGAGAGGATCAAGGAACGAGATGGGAGGAGCAAAGAACGAGGATCTAGAAGCGAGGATAGAGGAGCGAGGAGAGAGGAGCGAGGAAAGAGGAACAAGGAGAGAGGAATGAGGAGAGAGGAACAAGGAGAGAGGATTGAGAAGAGAGGAACAAGGAGAGATGAACAAGGAGAGAGGAGAGATGGAGTGAGGAGAGTTGGAGTGAGGAGAGAGGAGTGAGGAGAGAGGAGAGATGAAGTGAGGAGAGAGGGAGTGAGGAGAGAGGAGTGAGGAGAGAGGAGAGATGAAGTGAGGAGAGAGGGAGTGAGGAGAGAGGCATGAGGAGAGATGGAGAGGAGAGAGGAGAGATGGAGTGAAGAGAGATGAAGTGAGGAGAGAGGAGAGATGAAGGGAGGAGAGAGGAGAGAGGGAGTGAGGAGAGGGAGTAAGGAGAGAGGAGAGAGGGAGTGAGGAGGAAGACGATCTTATGATTCAGGTCTAGAAGTGAAGTAAGAAGTTTAGAGGACACGAGACATGACGAGAGACGTGTTGTTTACTAAATGTACTTCAAAAAGTACTTGACTTGAGTAAATGTACTTAAAAGAGTACTTGACTTGAATTAATGTACTTCAAAATGTATGACTTAAGTAAATATACTACAAAAAGTACTTGACTTGAGTAAATATACTTCAAAAAGTCAAAAATATACATGTATATACACAAAAATATATATACATATATGTGATATATATACATTTAAAACTATATATATATAACTATATATATACACACACACATTATTTATATATACATGTATATATAGTGTGTGTGTGTATGTATGTATGTATATATATATATATATATATATATATATATATATATACCCACACATACATTATTTATATATACATGTATATATAAATAAATATACATTTACAGTTCTCTGGGTTCTAGCGCCCTCTGCTGGTTAACGGTTGTATCTGCAGTGTGAAACAGAACCACGTTATAAATAATAATAATAATAAAAATAATAATAACTTGTTATTGATCAGATATTTAATATCAAATCTCCTGTGAGCTTCATCCTTAACTTCCTGTTGACCGACGGTCCCTGAAGGCAACACGGGACCAGGTGATGCGTTCACTGACTCACACAGAGCTCGTAAATCAGAACAACTAGAAACAAAGAAACTGTTTATTCAACAGAAAGTGAAAATTAAACTAAAACATTGAGGTTCAAATTTAACATGTTCACTTTAATAATTAGCTTCTAAAATACTTTTCATGTAAAATAAAAACTGAATTTAATAAACAGTTCTGATATTAAATATTCAGTTTTTAGAAACTATGATTATAAAGTGTGTTCGTATGAAAACTGTATTTCAGGATGAAGATAAAAACAAACATGTAAACGTTGAAACTACCAAAATAAAAGCACGACAGAAAGAATGTCTTCAGGACCAAGTCAGGACCTCCTGTCTCGAGAGTCTGGTTCTGGTTCGGGTCTGAAGTCCAGCTGGTCCAGGTGCTCCTCCAGGTCCAGGTCCTCCTCCAGGTCTTCCTCCAGGTCCAGGTCCTCTTCCAGGTCCTCCTCCAGGTCCAGGTCCTCCTCCAGGAGGCGCATGGCATCAGTTTTTCTTCTTCGACGAGCCGAAGCCGGAGAACCCCATCACGGCCGCCATCTCGTCGTCCTCCTCGAAGTCCACGTCCTCCTCCGCCCGCCGCTTACGCTCCTTCTGCTTCTCCTTCTTGTAGGCCTTCGCCTTCTCCTCCTGAGGAGAGAGGAGCGTCAGGAACACCACCAACACCTCCTCCTCCTCCACCACCACCAACACCTTCACCTCCTCCTCCTCCTCCCTCACCTCTTCACCAACACCTTCACCTCCTCCTCCTCCCTCACCTCTTCACCAACACCTCCTCCTCCTCCACCACCAACACCTTCACCTCCTCCTCCTCCCTCACCTCTTCACCAACACCTCCTCCTTCTCCCCAACACCTCCACCTTCCTCACCAACACCTCCTCCTCCTCCCTCACCTACACCACATCCTCCTCACCTCCACCTCCTCTTCCTCCCCAACACTTCCTCCCTCTCCCTTTCCTCTTCCTCACATCCTCCTCCTCCTCCTCCTCCTCCTCCCTCACCTACACCTCCTCCTCACCTCTTCCCGCAGCTCCTTCATGCGCTCCTCAAAGTCGTACTCCTTCTGCTTCTCCTCCATCTTCTTCTTGTTCGCCTCAAAACGTTTCTTCACCTGATCGAGAGACGAACGCTCGACTCTCATCGACATCCCCAAGTTCCTTTGATCTAGACACACACACACACACACACACACACACACACACACACACAGAGTTACACACACACACACAGAGAGATACACACACATATACACACACACACACACACACACACAGAGACACACACAGAACACACAAAGAGCACACACACACACACACACACACACACACACACAACACACACAACACACACACACACAGAGTTACACACACAGAGTTACACACAGAGTTAGAGTCACACACACACACACACACACACACACACACACACACACACACACACACACACACACACACACACACACACACACACACACACACACACACAACTCACGTTTCTTCCCGTTGATGTGGTCGAGGAAGTTGATGGAGTCCTTGACGACGCAGTCACAGACGTTACAGTAATAACTGCAAGAGAAGAAGAAGAAGAGCCAATCAGAGCGAGGCAGCAGACGGCAGCCGACCCCGGTGAGGTCAGAGGCGATGAAGACGAGGTGACGAAGACGAGGTGATGAAGGTGTCGCTACCCGCCCATCTCCGCCTGAGGGGTCGTCTTGGTGATGACGATGGTCTTCCCCAGTTTGGACTCCAGATCCACTTTGTAGTCTCGGTGACGCAGAAGGTCCCGTTTGACCGGCGGGGCCACTTTGCCTGAAACACAGAGAGGATGACATCACTTCCTGGACACAGAGACGACTATGACATCACTTCCTGGACGTGAGAGTAAAGCCTCACCATCTCTCCTCTCTCGGTCTCGCTCCTCAGAGAGACGCTTCTGGGCCAAGTTCTCATACTCGTCTTTGTCCCACTTCCTACGGAAGTCATTCTTACTGGACTACAAGAGGAGAAGAAGAAGGGGGGGGGTAAGAAGAATAACAGAGTTTAGTTACAACATCTGTTTGTGAAAACACAAACACAAAATAAAAGCATTAGGGTCCATTCAGACATCATCTCTCAACAGTAGTGTAGATGAACAGTATATTTAATGTACTGTGTGTGTGTGTGTGTGTGTGTATGTGTCTGTATACATAATATGTACATGTATACTTGTGTATGTACATATTGTGTAAATATATATATACACAGACATATATATATATATATATATATATATATACGCACATATGTATGTGTACATATTGGATATATAGTACAATCTGTACTATATGTACATATCTACATATGTAGCTATACATTCGTGATCATAACCCTATTATTGTGAAGGACTGACCGGAAGTCCTATTGTTGTTGTTGCTGCTAGCCGGCTAACATTTAGCATTCACATAGTTTACGTTCATAAAGAAGCAGATTAAAACAAAACAAAGACGAAAGCTTTCAGAATCCTCGGTTTCACATGTTTTATAAACACTAGTTTACTAATTATTATTTACATTAAACCGGAAACATAAATATTGTTGTCTCTTTTCACGCTAGCAGCTGTTAGCTGGCCGCTAAAGCGCCGCTTCGAACGGGTTTAAACCCGGTTTAACGGACCCGGTGGGGCCCGGTGGAACCCGGTACCGGCTCTGGTGAACCGACCCACTCGGGCCGAAGAGGAAGTCACGGAACATTCTAGTTATATTCACGTGTTTAACGCTTAAAACAGATCCCATCAGAAACTCACCCCGCTGCCGGACGCCATCTTGTTTACTCTGTCACGGTTTACGGCCTGTCGCGCATTCATCAGGTTTACGACCTGTCGCAACTTCAGGTTTAGAATATAAATATACACATATACAAACAGTAGAATATAAATATGAACATATACAAAAGTAGAATAACATATAAACATATACAAAAAAAGCAAAAATACAAACATATACTAAAAATAAAATAGAAATAGAAATATATACGAACAATAGAATAGAAATATAAACATATACGAAATATAAAATAGAAATATAAACATATACAAAAAATAGAATAAAATATAAACATGTACGAAAAATAGAATAAAAAGTATAAACATATACGAACAATAAAATCGAAATGTAAACATATACAAACAATAGAATATAAATATAAGCATATACGAAAAATATAATATAAATATAAATATATACGAACAATAGAATAAAAATATAAAAATACGAAAAATAGAATAAAAATATAAAAATACGAAAAATAGAATAAAAATATACGAAAAATAGAATAAAAATACAAATATATATGAACAATATAATACAAATAAAAATATTTAAGAAAAATAAAATACAAATATAGACATATAAGAAGAATGGAATAAAAAATGTTTTTCCCTTTTTCTCTTTAAAACCAAGAGAATGATTTTCAGCACAAATAATCATTCATGTTTTTTATTAGTACAACTTAGTACAAACACAAATAATAGATGAGTATTCTCCACTGGTCAGCAGAGGAACTCTTCATATTTACCTGATTATACTTCTGTGAGTTTCACCTGTAGTTTATTTTACTTCATCATTATTCATTATTCATATTTATAAGTAAATACATATTTGTAGTTCTTGTACTCTGTATTCGTGTTCTTCATGTTCCATGTTCTTCATCAGTGGAATCCTGCAGGTAATAAACCGGACCGGAAGCAGCCCCGCCCCCTCTCAGGTGAGTCTCGCGGTCGCGGCAGCAGGCCCCGCCCCCTCTCAGGTGAGTCTCGCGGTCGCAGCAGCAGGCCCCGCCCCCTCTCAGGTGCTGCTCATTAAAGAGCCGTGAAAGCGGAACAATGGCGCCGCGCCAGAGTCAGAGAGCGATGATGTCCAGCAGCGGAGTGGGAACGGCAGCTCAGAGCCCGCTGCTCTCCTCCAGGTCGGTACCGGGACACCTTTCACACGCACATCGGGTCACCCGGGTACCGGTACCGGTCCCGGTCCCGGTAGAACCACCCGGTTCCACTGAGGACGGACCATCATATTTAATTTATATCTAACTGTTTATATTTTAAGGTTGGTTCAGTCTCTACAAGTTGCTTCATGTTCGTGTATAAATACATAATATATATTATATATATATATATATTTATATATTTATGATGTAATCTGTGTTTCTTCACATTAATTAACACGCGCAGCGGTGATTAATTAACTCCGAGGGTTCTTTAGACCCGGGCTTTGCCTGTCAGGCTCCAGCTCTGAAAAACGCGATAACAACTCTGCAGGATATTCTGACAAAAAAACAACAACAATATAGTATATTTATTAGTAATTAGAAGTAAGTTTTCTCCTAAATTATAGAAGTTCTTGTATTAAATTTAATGATTAAAACTTTTAAATGGCCGATTTTAAAATTTTTGCTTATTATACTTAATTGATTTTTATTTATTTTTTTGGAATTCCCAATAAGTTATTTTTTGATATGTATTTTATATATTGCTATAAATGTAGGAAATTATGCAGTGTTTTCTTCTCATGCTTAACTTCCTGGAAAAAAAAAAAATATCTGCAAAATACTAATGAGTTGAGGTTTCACTTTCAGACTAAATTAAAACTCGGGCATCACATTAAAAGATGCAGCTTTTCACAGTAAAAGCTCCATCTTAAACTGCAGTCTGGCTTTTATTGTGAAGGAGCAAGAAGTGTTTGAGCTCCGCCTTTTAGTTTAAACGTCCTCATTAACCTTAAAGGTACAGGACGTTTAGTTCTGTAGGGGAGCGTGTTGCACCAGGACCGTGTGGGTCCCAGACGTGTTCGGGACGATGGCGACCAGGTTTCAGGTCCTCGGCAGGAAACTACAAAGATGGCCGCCACAGATTCGGGTCCCATTCTGCTGCTTGTCCATCCTCTCTGATGAGACGTTTGTGTCCTCAGCTTCTGTCTCGGCTCGTGGTCGTGTGCGTGTGCGAAGGGCTGGTCGGACGCCATGTGGAACGGCCTCCCCGACCCGCTGCTGACGGCCGCCCCCTCCAGAGGCTCCACCCCCTCCAGAGGCTCCACCCCCTCCAGAGGCTCCACCCCCTCCAGAAGCCCCGCCCCTGAGCCCTGGCTCCTCCCCGGCTGCAGCTCCGTCTTCGACAGCCTGGTCAGGTGAGAAACATGCCGCCGGGACGTCGTCCTGAGCTTTCACTGTGTGGAAGAAGTACTCGGCTCTCTTACTGCAGAAAAAGTACTAGTACCACATTGTGTGTAAAAATACACACAAAACATACTTCAGTAAAAGCTAAAGTATTACCGTTCAACTACCAAAAGTACTCGTAATCCAGAAGGACGTAGAAGTACAAAGTAGACGATGGAGCTACTAAAGTACAAGTACCTCACAGTTGTACTTTGTTACTACTAAAGTACAAGTACCTCACAGTTGTACTTTATTTTCATCAACACAAACTCAAAGTGAAATGTAGATCTTCTGTATTTATTCCAGCTGATTCTTCATGACGTCACCGTTTATTTGTTATTGTTCTGATTCACTCAGCTTGTTTTTAAAACCTGGTTTTGTCCTCTTCCTCTTCCTCTTCCTCCTCCTCCTCTTCCTCACAGTAACGTGTCTCCGGTCCTGTCTCCTCCTGCTTCCAACGGCCTGCGAGGACGAGACCGAGCTGCCAGCAACAAAACCTGCAGGTTCAACTTCTTAATGTCCTTTATTTAGACAGCAGACGTCTGTAGAAGCTTAGCTTAGCATAGGTTAGCTTAGCATACAGACTGGAAACAATCACTACTTTATGTTTTTATATTCTTCAGCGTGAACATGTAGCGACATTCCTTTTTAAACTAAAACTACATTCAGAAAATAAAGTTCCGATGTGGTCTGATCTAAACTGGTTCTGGTCTGATCTGGTCTGATGTGGTCTGGTCTCGCCCCCCCCCCCCTGCAGGCCGTCCATCCTGGAGCGCTGCATCCTCAAAGTGTCCACCAGCAGCGTGGCGGTGGGGACGGACGACCTGGACAACAAGAGGTCAGTGAAACGAGGCGTTCAGGTTCTACCGGGTTTATTTTACGTGACTGAGTTCTTCCCCTGACCTTTGACCTCCGCGTGGCCCTGCAGGCCCCCTTACGACCGCTGCTACCCGGTCCTCCCGGACCCGGCCAACACCGAGACCAACGGCGCGGTTCTGAAGCGGCGGCAGAAACAGATCCAGTACGGGAAGAACACCATCGGCTACCAGAACTACCTGCAGCAGGTCCCCAAGTGAGAACCTTCCTCTTCCTCCTCTTCTTCCTCCTCTTCCTCCTACATGTAGCGGTTAGCATCCAGCACGTTAGCAACGACATGTTTGACTTCCTGTGTTTTTCACAATAAAAGTAAACTTGGAGCTGATTAAATATGTTTCCTTTAAACTATTCTGTTCATCTCAACCAGAAGCTGTAAAAAAACATCAATACCCTCAAGTTCTGATCTTTCCGACGGTCCCTGAACGCATCGAGTTACGAACACTTCCAATTGTGATATTTCATAAACGTTTTATTCTTCACGTCTCATTTAAAATGTCTCCACTAATAATCTGTTTGCTTTAATCAGATTCTGTAAACATTAAATTCTGAGCTCCTCAGAGAAACTATGACGTCATGATTGAGTCATCTGAGACCAGCAGTCATGTGACAACAAATCAGAGAAAATCTGAGTGAACTTCGAGAGGAGGCTGGAAATGTGTGAATAGTTTAATATATAAAACATGTAAAGTCTCCCTTTTTTGCCCAACATTTGTAAAACTTGTAGACACTTGAAACATGTTGTATATTTAGATTAGATTATTTTAAATTTTTGTAAAAGAAATTGAAAATCTTTTTTTTTTTTTTTTTTTTTGTCATGTCATAATGTTGTTCTAGTTCTCTCTTCACGATGTTTCTGAAGAGGAGCAGGACTTTTATTTTGTAGAGAAAAATGCGACGGGAACAAAACCCCTCACCTCCTGGTAAATACTGACTCCTCCCCCTCAGACACCTGCGGGACGCTAAGCTCCACCCCTCCACTCCCAACAAGTACCGGAAGTACAGCCGGCGCTCCTGGGACATGCAGGTGCGTCTGTGGAGGCGAGCGCTGCACCTTTGGGACCCGCTGAGTGACACCCAGCTGGACGAAAGCCTCACACAGGACCCAGTGGAGCAGCTGTAGGTTTATTATTATTATTATTATTATTATTATTATTATTATTATTATGATTATTATTATTATGATTATGATGATGTAGGTGGTCCACGTGGCTATTATTATTATTATTATTATTATTATGATTATGATTATGATGATGTAGGTGGTCCACGTGGCTATTATTATTATTATTATTATTATTATTATTAATAATAATAATAATAATAATAATAATAATAATACCATAGAGAAATTAAATAATTATAATTATTAATACAATAAAGAGAAATTAAATATAATATTAATACAATAAAGAGAAATTAAATAATGATAATTATTAATACATTAAAGAGAAATTAAATAATGATTAAAACTATAAGTACAAAAAATAAATAATGCTAATTATAATAATGATTAAAACTATGAATAAAATAAATGGAAAGAGAAAATGTATTTAAATATTAACTATTAAAAAAATAGAAAGCTAAAATAATACAAATTATAACACTGATTAATAATTGGTACAGTATTTAAAGAGGAAACGTTTCTTGTGTTTTTCAGGCAGAGTCAGCTGGCGAAGATGACCTCTGACCTGTGTGAGGACGGAGGAGACAAGCAGAGAGAGAAGGAGACTGCAGCAGCCTCTAAAGCCTCCTCTGTGTCTCTGGAGCTGCCCGGACCCTGGAACGACCCACCGTCTGCGGTAACGCCTGAACGCACCACGTTAATAACACTTTGTTGGGGACTACTTTCAGCGGCGGATGAATACACGTGCAGTAAACTGGTCTGTCTTCCTTCAGGAGGCCGAGATGAACCTCAGGACTCTTGGTTCTCCTCCGGGGTTCAGCTCCTCCTTCAGGAGGCAGCTGACCTCCAGCGACTCCGTGGCCGACTGGCTCCGCCTCCTGCTGGAGGCCGACGGCGGCCCAGGTGAGCTCACAGGTGGAAGGAGATCCGGTGAAAGTACGAGTACTACATTATCTCTGGTCTGTTTCACGTCGTCTTTCTGACTCGTGGAAGTAAAACCTTTTGTTTCTGTAGATTTCTTCTCAATTCAGCCGAAGTTACCGTTAGATAACAACTCATTTACATATTTAAACATGACGTGATAACGACTCATTTACATATTTAAACATGACGTGATAACGACTCATTTACGTATTTAAACATAACGGGAAACAAAAGTATCAAAACATACTTTAAGTACCAAATATGCTCGTGAAAGTGTCATTACTGGATAATATGTATTGATACATTCATGTGTTCATCACTTTAAGCCTCTGATGTGTAGTAGAAGTATAAAGTAGCAGAAAATGGGAATACTCAAAAGTACAAGTACCTCAAAAGTGTACTTGTGTACAGTAGATGACTGAATGTATTGAGCTACTTTTCCTCGCACCGTGACCTGAGGGTCAAACGTTTTGACCCTTCAAAATAAAACGCTCCAGTTGATATTGATATAAGTTGGACTCGTCTGGTTGCTCTGATTCTTCCTGTGTGACCTAGTTGGCCTCTAACTGGCCTTTAGTTGGCCTCTAACTGGCCTTTAGTTGGCCTCTAACTGGCCTTTAGTTGGCCTCTAACTGGCCTTTAGTTGGCCTCTAACTGGCCTCTAACTGGCCTTTAGTTGACCTCTAACTGGCCTTTAGTTGACCTCTAACTGGCCTCTAGTTGACCTCTAACTGGCCTCTAGTTGACCTCTAACTGGCCTCTAGTTGACCTCTAACTGGCCTCTAGTTGACCTCTAACTGGCCTCTAGTTGACCTCTAACTGGCCTCTAGTTGACCTCTAACTGGCCTCTAGTTGACCTCTAACTGGCCTCTGTCGTGTTGTCCGGTAGATTTCGGCTCCGATGACCAGCAGGTCCCCGTGTTCTCCGACCAGCTCCTGTGGAACCCGTACTGAAGGCCCTATCTTTGGTCGGCGTCTCGACTCGAGGCGCCACGCCGCCCCGTCTCCCCGGGGGCCGTCTCCCCGGGGGCCGCCCCGTCTCCCCGGGGGCCGCCCCGTCTCCCCGGGGGCCGCCCCGTCTCCCCTTGGGCCGCCCTGTCCTCCGGTCCCCGGTGCGTGTTGTCTTTTTAAGATGGTTGAATCGTCACGACAGCGGGGGCGTGGCCTGATCCACGAGGAGGGCCGCGACCTGAAGAGAACCCAGAGGAACCGCCTCCTCTCTCAGCGGAACGCGTGACCCGAGCATGAACTCTAGTTTACACTTCTCTGTTTAGTTGGAGCACTTCACCTCCTCCTCCTTCACCTTTAGATGGAAACGCTATTTATTTGAACCTGAAGCCACTGGTTGGGTTTGTTGATCCCCGTTCGTCACTTCCTGTTGTTGTTGTTGTTGTCACTTCATGCTCCGTCTGTCTGGATCAGGCTCAGCTCCTCCCCTCTCCACCTCCTCGCTCCTCCAACAGGAGGGGGGGGGGGGGGTTCTGGGGGGGGCTGTCGCTTTGTGTTGTGAGTTTTCTTTTTACTTTTTTGTGTCTCTCAATTTGTCATTTTGTGCTGCTTGAATATTGAGAGCAAAGCTGAAAGATTAATAAAGATGTAAATAAAGTGTTACATTCAAAGGTCGGTGTTCTTCTCTTATGGACCTCAAACAGGTTTTTAACCCCAGACATATTTCTTATATATATTTTATATAATTTTTTGTATAATATATATTTAATATAAAAAATTTATATATAATAAATATTTAAATATTATATATTTATATATGTATATCATCTCGGGATTTTATTTATTCTTGCATCTGAAAGTGAAGGTGTTTTCTCGTTGGCCTTTGGTTCGATCCTCTATTGGTAATTATGATTTTCTAATAGTATTCTCGCAACAGTTGCATATTTAGACTTCAAATGAAAAGGTACAAATACTTTCACAATATCCAGTAATATTGATCTTCTAATATAACAATGTTTCATCGTGACAGTTTGAATCATCAGTAATTATTTATTCAATTTATTATTTAACTGTCAGAACTGTCGTGTGTATCTATATCTCTCACACACTGATGGTACATTATAAGTCTGCAGTGCTTCTCAAACACTGTTTTACATAAATAAGACGATCAAAACATCCGATTAGATTCGTTGGAAATAAAATATCTTTTTAAATTAGAAAAATGAGGGTGTTGTGAATGTGTTTCATAACGCAGGCAGTGAAAGCAGTACTACAGGTACAATACTGAGGTACTTGTACTGTACATGAGTATTTCTAAGATTGGACCCTTTACTGGGTTTATCTGACGGTTTGTTATATAATTAATGATCATTAAAATGATCTGCAGGTTGCAGGACTTGACAGTAGCTCTACGTGTCCTTATCTGTTCACCTGTGCATGTGAGGTTACCAGGGTGGAGGTTAGGGTGGAGGACGGAGCGCCACCTGTCCCGTAGCCGCTCACACCCGGTCCCCCCCTCCTCTCCTCCACCTGGACCATCACAGAGCTGACCGCAGACCCGCTGCTGTAAACAAGCTGGCCCCGAACTACATCTCCCATCAGCCCCCGCAGCCCCATCGCAGCTCCGAGTCCCACACCTGCAGAACTCTCTCAATCAAGGCTGCGATGGAGCCCCAACACGCGGCGTGCAGTTCAGTAAAGCCGCGGAGGAGTGATGCATAAAGAGTGTAAAAGGCTGTGGGGTGCTGGTGGTGAGGTGTAGCACCGCCCCCCCCCCCCATCTCGCCCCCCCCCCTCTCCTCCTCTTCCTCCCCCTACCCCCCCTCCTCCTCCTCCTCCTCCTCCTCGGCACCGTAAATGTTATTTATGAATGCCTCCCGCTCACGGGCGTGTGCGCGCAGATCCCTTATTATTATGTGTTCATGCTTCAGTCTGCAGCTGCGGACCCGCGCAGGCTCGGCTCGGTCCGGACCCGGTTCCGTTTAAACCCGGACTTTAATTCACTGTGGTCGGTTCTGTTCGCGGAGCCGCTCGGTAATAAAACCACCGGGTCACCGCGCGGAGGACCGTCTGCAGGAGGAGCCGCTGCCCGTGAAGGTAAGCGAGCCGGCCGGCCGGGAGCGACACGGACGAGCGCTTGTTTTGCATCCCTCGGTGCGGGAGGATCCCGGTCCCGCAACGTCCCGCAGCGTCCCGCAGCGCCCCGCAGTGTTTTCCTCCTCGCGCGCCGCTCGCAGGCCGGACAGGCGGTACCAGCGTCCCCGGTGCCGCCGCCGCTAGCGCCGCCGCTCCGGTCCGCCGGCGAGCCCGAGAGGCTGTTCGTGTTTATTCAGGGGTAACGTCTCTCAGGTGGAAGATGGAGGAAGAACCGGGACGAACCGGGTCAGATTTACCGGGTTTGTTTTGCTGCTAACGCGGCTAAACGCGGCTCGCTTACCGCTGCTAGTTTACCGCTGCTAGCTTGACGCTGCTAGTTTGACGCTGCTAGCTAGCGGCAGGTCAGTTAGCCCCGTTAGCTGAATCCAGGCGGCCGGTGTCGCTTCCCCGGTGGCCCCTCTCCCTCCACCGGAGCCTCCTGGTCCTCAGACCCGGACCCTGCCGGTCCGAGCACCGGGTCCGGGTTTGGGGTCCGAGGGCGTCCGGGTCTGCGGAGGAGACAGCATCCTCATCAGGGTTTTGTTTCAAGGAGCAAAATGGCTGAATTTATTGTTCCGACCTTGAGAGAAATAACGATATTATTTATAGCTAACGGGTCCGGTGATGTAACCGGATGCTTTGAAGCCTCAGATATCATTTATTATTTTGTCTACACGAAGTTCATGTGAAATAAAATAATCCACGAAGACGTTACAACATTTAATGTGTATTAAAACGGGAGAACTCGCTCCTTCAGCGTGTTAGCATCTCCCGTTGAAAACAATGGGATCGTTAGCATCAAGCTAGTAGCGGCCTCAGTCCGGCATCAGACAGGCGGCTCTGCTGATGCTGCACGAGGGCCTCAGCTGCCCGGGACCCCCACGTGTTTACCCCCCAGTAAGACCAGTAAGACCCACCAATAAGACCAATAAGACCAGTGGGACCAGTAACCCCCAGTAGCACCAGGTAGACCAGCAGCACCAGGTAGACCAGCAGCACCAGTACCCCCAGTAGGACCAGTAACTCCCAGTAGGACCAGTAAGACCAGTAACCCTCAGTAGGACCAGTAACCCTCAGTAAGACCAGTAGAACCAGGGTCTTCTGTTTGTGGCAAAATATGTGTTAATATTAATATTCAAGTTTACATGAGAATTTATGGAATAAAATAAAAGCTGCTTTTATTTCCTCCTGAACACAAACAATCCACCAGGTAGTCACAGACGTATGATGATGACCTGTGTTGATATTATTATTATTATTATAATATGTATATATATATATATATATTTATATATATATATATATATGTATATGTGTAAATATATATATATATATATATATATATATATGTATATGTGTAAATAATATTATTTAATGGGTTGATGATCAATACAAGTGAACTAAAACGTACCTGGTGACGTTCTGAACAAAGAAGTCGACCATTAAAAGTGTTGTTACTTCATTATAACTTCTAAAGTAGAAATAATCTA
Source organism: Ophiodon elongatus (assembly GCA_016806645.1). Lineage (NCBI taxonomy): Eukaryota > Metazoa > Chordata > Actinopteri > Perciformes > Hexagrammidae > Ophiodon > Ophiodon elongatus. The sequence goes on from JACSYO010001574.1 coordinate 43,936, forward strand.
TGTAAAACATATTTAGTCTCTGAATTCATGAGAATTAAACTATTTATATAGTTGAAGAAGTTCTGTTTTTCTGATTAAAATGTTATATATTTGTGCTGCTAACGTTACTAACTCTCCTCCTGTTGGTTCTCCGTTAGCGGTGCTGCTAACGTTACTAGCTCTCCTCCTGTTGGTTCTCCGTTAGCGGTGATGCTAACGTTACTAGCTCTCCTCCTGTTGGTTCTCCGTTAGCGGTGCTGCTAACGTTACTAGCCCTCCTCCTGTTGGTTCTCCGTTAGCGGTGCTGCTAACGTTACTAGCTCTCCTCCTGTTGGTTCTCCGTTAGCGGTGATGCTAACGTTACTAGCTCTCCTCCTGTTGGTTCTCCGTTAGCGGTGCTGCTAACGTTACTAGCCCTCCTCCTGTTGGTTCTCCGTTAGCGGTGCTGCTTACGTTACTAGCACTCCTCCTGTTGGTTCTCCGTTAGCGGTGCTGCTAACGTTACTAGCTCTCCTTCTGCTGGTTCTCAGTTAGCGGTGCTGCTAACATTACTAGCTCTCCTCCTGTTGCTTTAAACACTGATTGGTTGTTTACAAAATCACGTAATCAGAGACTAGAGACACATCATGTAACTGAAGTGAACCCGTTACTGAATCTCCTGTAGATTTTAAGTTTATTGACTCCAAGTCGATGATGATCAACGGTAAAACCTTTTCACACTTAGATGGTTAAACTGTGAAATTAATCTGTGGTTCACGTGACTTCCTGGTGATTTTATGTCCAAAATGCTCTTTTACTGCTCTTTTTGGTGGATACAAGGTTGGAGCGTTGGTTCCGTCTGAGATGTTTACAGCAACGCTTCAGTTGAGAGACGACTCTCGAAGACATGAAACAAACAGACGAGACGAGATTTCATCTCTCACACGTCTCGCTGCAGGAATCACGACTCATAGATCTCCTAGCTTCTCCAGTTCGTTCCTCACAGTCTATCATTAACCATCACAGAGTAAATAAAGTTTATCCTCCAGTATCCAGTAGAACATGTGATCATGACGTCATGATGTGTCTCTAGTCTCTGATCATGTGACTTTGTAAGCAACCAATCAGTATTCAAAGCAACAGGAGGAGAGCTAGTAACGTTAGCTAGTAACGTTAGCAGCACCGCTAACGGAGAACCAACAGGAGGAGAGCTAGTAACGTTAGCAGCACCGCTAACGGAGAACCAACAGCAGGAGAGTTAGTAACGTTAGCAGCACCGCTAACAGAGAACCAACAGGAGGAGAGCTAGTAACGTTAGCAGCACGGCTAACGGAGAACCAACAGGAGGAGAGCTAGTAAGGTTAGCACCACCGCTAACGGAGAACCAGTGGAGGTTCCCTTCAGTTACATGGTGATGCGTTCAAGCTCTGCTCAGTGAACATGAGTTCTGGCTGAAGGTAAATGATAACGTTCTCATGACGTGTTCAATGTAATCTAGTAAAATGTAGCGTTGGTGATGAACTAGAATAAATCCAGATGTTTTCACATGAATATAAAATGTGTTGACGGGGCCCCTAAGAGACAGGATGAGGTGTTGACGGGGCCCCTAAGAGACAGGATGAGGTGTTGACGGGGCCCCTAGGAGACAGGATGAGGTGTTGACGGAGCTCCTAGGAGACACGATGAGGTGGTGACGGGGGCTCCTAGGAGACACGATGAGGTGGTGACGGGGCTCTCCTAGGAGGCACGATGAGGTGATGACGGGGCTCTCCTAGGAGGCACGATGAGCTGTCCCCCTAGGAGACACGAAGAGGTGCTGACGGGGGCCCCTAGGAGACACGATGAGGTGCTGACTGGGCCCCTGGGACACACGATGAGGTGGTGACGGGGCTCCTAGGAGACACGATGAGGTGGTGACGGAGCCCCTAGGAGACACGATGAGGTGTTGACGGGGCCCATAGGAGACACGATGAGGTTTTGACGGGGCTCTCCTAGGAGACACGATGATGTGCTGACGGGGCCCCTAGGAGACACGATGAGGTGGTGACGGGGCCCCTAGGAGACGCGACGAGGTCGTGACGGGGCCCCTAGGAGACGCGATGAGGTGACGGGGCCCCTAGGAGACACGATGAGGTGGTGACGGGGCCCCTAGGAGGCTCCTGGACTGTTTAAATGAATGTGACTCTTCAACACTCGGGTGTCTCTCCTTCCTCTCCAGGTGCGTTGCCGGCGGCAACAGCTGATTGACGATGTCCTTGTGAGAGTGGGCGGGGCTACCTGGCCCTGAGGTGAGGAGGAGGAGTCTCAGCCTTCAGCCCCTCCCCCCTCTCCTCCCGCGACAGACCGAACGGCCGGACACCCAAACGGTTGTGGCTCTCCCCCCACTCCTCTTCGCTCTCCTCCCCCCTCCCCCCCGCTCTCCCCCTCTCCCCCCCCTTGGCCCCGCCCCTTGGCCCCGCCCCCTGCCACCATGCTGTGGTCCGGCTGCTATCGGAGAGCCTGAGGAAGCGGACTCTGGAAGGTGACCCTGCTCCGCCAGGGGACGTCTACCTGGTGAGTCTCTCAGGAACTCACCTGGTTATTTTGTTTTTATTTTTATTATTATTTATTTTAATATTTATTTGTTTTAAACTCCATCTTTTGGTCTTTCAGTCCCTGCTGGACCCGAAAACCCTCGCAGAGTGCTGGCCCCCAGATGGCTTGATGCCTGGTGAGTGATTTACAGCATCCTACATTTCCCATGATGCAACTGTGTGTGTAACTCTGTGTGTGTGTGTGTCCTCCCAGAGAGCAGCTACTGGCAGCTCTGCCCTCCCTCCAAGTCCGGCCTGCAGGGGGGGTTACTGAGCTCTAGTTTCCCCCCCGGCCCCGTCCCCCTGGTGCCCCCAGATGCTCACCTGCAGGAGGGGGGCGACCCCCTGGACGGCGCCCCCTCTCAGCCGCCGCAGCACCGGCCCCTGGCGCCCAGCACCTCGGCGTCCGAGCTGTCCCTCCCCGGGGCGCCGGCGGCCCCCCCCGGCCCCGGGCCCCCCCCTCCCCCTCCCCCGCCCCCCAAACGGCACTGCCGCTCGCTGTCGGTGCCCGAGGACCTGTCGCGCTGCCGCTACACCTGGAGGCCCAGCGCCTCGCGGGTCTGGACCCCCGTCAGCCGCCAGCAGTGCCACGGGGGCGCCGGGGGAGGGGTGGCGGGGGGAGGCGGCGCGGGGGTGGGGGGCGGCGGTATAGGAGTGGGCGTGGCGGGGGGAGGAGCCTGTCCTCTCCGCGCCCCCAGCTCCTCCCTGAACTCGTCGCTGCACTCCTCGTCCAGCCCCACCTTCTTCAGCCTGGCGCTGTCCCCGGACTCCCCGCTGCCCTGGAGCTTCCCCTGGGACCCCAGCGAGGCAGCGGCGGGGGGCGGAGCCTGCTGCTGCTTCTTCCCCTCCCCCTCCTCCTGCTCCTCCTCGCCCTCCCCCCTCCACCCGCCCCCGCCTCCTCAGCGGCGCTTCTCCCTCTCCCCGGTGCTCATCAGAGACTCGGCGGCCTCCACCTTCCTGCCTCCGCACCCCGTGCCGAGCCAGACGCCGGCGCGCCCACCGAGCTGCTCGGCCGTGGCGGGGGGGCCGGCGGGGGGCCCGGTGCCCGCCTCGCCCTCCTCGGCCTGCAGCACGCCGTCCTCCCTGCGGCGCAGCCTGCCGCCGCAGCTGCCGCGCTGCCACTCGCAGCCCTGCGACCTCCTGCTGCTCAAACCCGGCCTGAAGAGACGGAGAGACCCCGACCGGCCCTGTGCCCGACCCGTCCTCGACTTCACCAAGATGACCCAGGTACGCCAAGCCCCGCCCACCAAGCCCCGCCCCCCAGCTGTCAATCACCAGTCAGTCGGTAGTGAAACGAGATATTAGTTCATATTAATTAATAATCTCTTCTCTCTCTGAGTTGAACGTATCGACGTGATCGTGTTCGTTAGATTATCTGATGAAAGATAAATAAATATCAATGAACAGACGATAAAGTTTACTTCAATAGTTTTCATCATCGTTTAAAATTATTTAGTTTATTTCAACATAAAAACACGATCACATGCACAACATAAATAAGTTTTTATTAAAAGTCTTCAACGTGTTTCAGGCCAAGGGCCACAAACTGATGGAGCAGGGGCCCATATATATATATACACAAAAGTGTTTTATATTAAACTGGGCCTAGTGCCATGTATACACACACCTTGTTATTGTGCATTCAATACTAAGCTATTCTAATAATACACAGGTTCATATATTCATGTTTTTATTTTAAACATGTGAAGGTCCAGTGAGTAGGGTGGCCGTGCCACTGCCTGTTTATAAACACGTCAGCTGATACCAATGATATCAACACTCTGTCAACTGCATGATAATCATGCTACGAGCTATTCAAATGGCCCTTTTTATTTACTTTTTATTAACTGAAAGATAACATCTTCTGCCTCCATTCATCCATTCACTACAATATGTTGGATTCATGTTAATGTGTATTTAAAGACATTTAAATGTGTATGGAAAGAATATGAAAACAAATCTGAAAAATTGTCTAATCAACCAAAAAGCTCACGACCCCCCCTGCAGTTCCTCCGCGGTCCCCCTAGGGGTCGCTGACCTCCTGTTGAAGACCTCCTCAATTAAAGTAGAACTCCTCCAGCTCGGTTCCTTTAAATAACTTAACTGTCTTCTTGCTCCTCGTGTTTATAATGTGTTTATTGTCCATGTTGGTCCTGGTCTTGGACCTGGTCTTGGACCTGGTCTTGGACCTGGTCTTGGTCCTGGCTTTGGTCCTGGACCTGGTCCTAGACCTAGTCTTGGTCTTGGACCTGATCCTGGACCTGGTCTTGGTCCTGGTCCTGGACCTGCTCTTGGTCCTGGTCTTGGTCTTGGACCTAGTCTTGGACCTGGTCTTGGTATTGGACCTGGTCTTGGTCCTGGTCTTGGACCTGGTCCTGGACCTGGTCTTGGACCTGGTCTTGGACCTGGTCCTGGTCTTGGTCCTGGCTTTGGTCCTGGACCTGGTCCTGGTCCTGGTCTTGGTCTTGGACCTGGTCCTGGTCCTGGCTTTGGTCCTGGACCTGGTCCTGGTCCTGGACCTGCTCTTGGTCCTGGTCTTGGTCTTGGACCTGGTCTTGGTCCTGGCTTTGGTCCTGGACCTGGTCCTGGTCCTGGACCCTGAAGCAGCTCAGCCTGTTTCCTTGGTAACGTGACTCCTCCCCCCTCAGACCCGCAGCATCGACCCCCAGCTGCTGGAGCGCGGCGGCCGCCCGGCCTGCGGAGACGTCTGCATGGGGATGGAGTCCTTCATGAGCGACTTCAGGGGCTCCTGCTCGCCGGCCGAGTGCCTCGGCCGCACCAGCATCGGGCCGCTGAGCGAGAGCGACGAGGAGTGCCGCGAGGATGAGGAGGAGGAGGACGAGGAGGACGAGGACGCCGAGGGGGGGGGGGAGGGGGAGGAGGAGGAGGCGGGGGAGCGCGAGGCGGCGCAGCAGGCCGTGTTCGAGAGGGATTGTACAGAACTGGACTTGAACTTGATAGAAGAGAACTGAGGCGTTTGTAAATGGAAGGCTGTTCTCGGTTTCCCTTGTTTTGATTTTTTTAGTTTTGGATTGATCTGAAGCCCCGCCCCCTCCTCCTCCTCCTCCTCTTCCTCCTCCCCCCCCACACCGCCTCCTCACGCCGCGCCTCCTTGCCACCAATCAGCAAGGCTCTCAGGAACAACGCCTTCTCTCATTGGGTGAGCTGAACGCTGACGACGACAGTGATGACGTGACTGCCGGCGGTGAAGACTCCTCGGAGAGGAAGTGACCTTCAAGTCACACCAGGTACCTGAGGACCGGACAGGTGTGTCTCTGTAGCACGCCGCGGTCCCCGACGAGGCCGCCGCGCTGCGGCGCCAACCTGACGAGCCGTCGCCACGACAACCAGTCCTGCACCCGCGACACCAGACATCTACCTCAAAAAGAGCAGTCAGGAAGTACAGGGTCGGTTCACCTGAGCCACAAACACACAGGTAGCAGTAGGCGGAGCCACGAACGCGTAGCTAACGGTAGGCGGAGCCACGAACATGTAGCTAACAGTAGGCGTAGCCACGAACGCGTAGCTAACGGTAGGCGGAGCCACGAACATGTAGGTAACAGTAGGCGGAGCCACAAACGCGTAGCTAACGGTAGGCGGAGCCACAAAGGCGTAGCTAACGGTAGGCGGAGCCACAAACGCGTAGCTAACGGTAGGCGGAGCCTCAAAGGCGTAGCTAACGGTAGGCGGAGCCTCAAACGCGTAGCTAACGGTAGGCGGAGCCACAAACGCGTAGCTAACAGTAGGCGGAGCCTCAAACGCGTAGCTAACGGTAGGCGGAGCCACGAACGCGTAGCTAACGGTAGGCGGAGCCTCAAACGCGTAGCTAACGGTAGGCGGAGCCACGAACTCGTAGCTAACAGTAGGCGGAGCCACAAACTCGTAGCTAACGGTAGGCGGAGCCACAAACTCGTAGCTAACGGTTGGCGGAGCCACAAACGCGTAGCTAACGGTAGGCGGAGCCACAAACACGCAGGTAACGGTAGGCGGAGCCACGAAGGCGTAGGTAAGAGTAGGCGGAGCCAAAAACACGTAGCTAACGGAAGGCGGAGCCACAAACGCGTAGCTAACGGTCAGCAGAGGCTCAAACGCGTAGCTAACAGTAGGCAGAGCCACAAAGGTGTAGGTAAGAAGGTGGAGCCACAAACGCGTAGCTAACAGAAGGCGGAGCCACAAACAGTATATACAATTATAATATGAGAAAAAAACTAATTAAGAAAAGAATCATCGTTTCTATAATGTTGTATAATATTCAGCAGCCGCGTGTCTCAGGTGAAGTGACCCTTTCATAAGATGAGCATCATGAAGTAGAATCAATAATTCAGTTTAAATCAATCACACAGATTAATATTGTTGTGTTTGTTAGTTTGTCAATAATAATAATAATAATTCATCATAATGTTAAACATCAGATCATCGTTTCATTCATTCTTTATATCAGGAAATAGTTCAGAGTCTGGTATCAAACACACACACATACACACACACACACACACACACACCCGCGGTCATGTGACCACAGCGTGGCGACGCGTTCAGGTTGGCTGCTGACTGGCGGCGTCGTCTTGTCAGGCTTCACTGAGGGCAGGTAGCCACTGATGCTGTTGTTCACCTGAGTGTTCACACACACACCTGTCTCCCTGTGTGTGTGTGTGTGTGTGTGTGTGTGTGTGTGTGTGTGTGTGTGTGTGTGTGTGTGTGTGTGTGTGTGTGTGTGACATCATCAACTCCTGGTGGTCATGTGACTTCAGATTGAATCCAGATTGTGTCTATTTATTTATTTATTTATTTATTTATTTATTTATTTATGTCTTCTGAGCTCCCAGATGTGAGCAGCTGCTCGCTGCCGTTAAAGCACCACAGAAGAAGAGGAAGAGGAAGAGGAGGGGGTCTGATGTTTTACAGTGAGGAAGACTCCTCCTCTTCCTCACTCACATCTCATGTTTTCAGCTGCTTTTATTCACACGACTACTTTACACCTCACAGGAAACACTTTCAACCCGCTCTTATTTTGAAATCACAGAAAAAGTCAAATATTAAACAGACTTTTTTCAAGAAAGTAAATCTAGAAACAATCAATCAGTTCATCTTCAATAAATAAATTAGTCTGGATTTGAATAAACTAGATGTTTCTGACGTTCTGTCCAAAAACAAATGTTGAATATGAAATTATGAATGGGACGGTTTTTAATTATTTCTATAATTCGCTCTCAGAAGACGTTGAGTCTGATTTAATCTGGACGCTGAAGATTCACAGAACCACCAGGCGAGAACGGGACGACCAGAGGGTCCAATGAAAACTGTTTTGTGTTTCTTTTTATTTATTTTTTATTATATATTCTCCCACTTTTTTGCTTGAAAGTCACTAAAAGAAGAAGAACTGCACGTTGAAGGTTTGTTTCACGCGTTTTCCTCCTGAGAATCATTCGTCTCGCTCGACTCCTACGACTTGTTTTCATGTGACGAGTAGAAAACCTTCTCCAAGGCCGCATTCGCAACGTCAACAAAAGTGAAATATAATTTGTGGATGTGCCCCAAAGCATTCTGGGATCTTCCTGGGCTCGTGCTGCAGCCTTACGCCACGTTTCATGTGAATCGGGTTTGTAGTTTTTTTTTTCCAAAATGCCGCTGACGAACCGAACGCATCGGCTCTGAAGGTCTCGTTGGCGGTGCATTCAGGGACACTCCGACATCCGAGAGTTGATTTTCAGCTGCAGATAAAAACGCGTCAGAGAGCGACGTTGGAGACTGAAACCCAGGAGACAATCAACCAGTTAACAGGAACTCTTGTTAGGGAACAATATCTGAGAAAATAAAATGTGTGTTTGGTCGTTTCGGTTCAGCAGACGACTCGGAGCTCGGATGTCCGAATGTCCCTGAATGCACCGAAGGGTTACGATTCAATAAAGTTTTCTTTTGAAGAGTAAAGACGTCTGAACGTCGACTTTAATGGATCATCGGCTTTTTAAAATGTGGCAACTTTACTGTTAGACTCTCACGTCTCGGTTTCACTTTGTGGACGGTTGTTTTTGTGTTTGAGAGACGACGTCTTCGTCTCCGTCGCCGATGTCATCGTCCAACGGGGTCAAAAACATCCGCTCTCTCTTAAAGGAACAGTTTAACGCTCTGGAAACACATTTTCCTGGTTTCGTGTTCATGTGTGGAAGCGTTGTTAGCCTAGCTTAGCATAAGGACCTCTACCAACTTCCTGTCAGGTGACAGGACGATGAGAACGTTCACCGAAACGTTGGACTGTTCCTTTAAGACGAGATCAAAGTTAGCTATGAGCTAGAGTGTTAGCTTCACGTGTTGTCCACTAGAGAGTTGGTGAGGAAAACAAACGGGTACAGTTTTCACCCACATTCACAAAACAAGTACATTTAAAAAACAAATATGTCCCTGTCACACACACACACACACACACACACACACACACACACACACACACACATTGTCCCTGTAACACACACGCACACATTGTCCCTGTAACACACATAAACAAACACAATGTTCCTGTAACACACACACACACATTGTCTCTCTAACACACGTACAAACACATTGTCCCCGTAATACACACACACACACATTGTCCCTGTAACACACACATTGTCCCTGTAACACACATAAACAAACACAATGTCCCTATAACACACATACAAACACATTGTCCCTTTAACACAAACACACGGTGTCCCTGTAAACCACGTACATCTCAGAGTCCCCGTATCGCACATAAACCAACACACGTACATCTCAGAGTCCCCGTATCGCACATAAACCAACACACGTACATCTCAGAGTCCCCGTATCGCACATAAACCAACACACGTACATCTCAGAGTCCCCGTACCGCACATAAACCAACACACGTACATCTCGTGTCCCCGTACCGCACATAAACCAACACACGTACATCTCAGAGTCCCCGTACCGCACATAAACCAACACACGTACATCTCAGAGTCCCCATACCGCACATAAACCAACCCTCCTCTCCACACTCGCTCCCGGTTGGCCGGTTTGTTTCCGTTGCTCCACGACGCCGACATGAAGCCTTAACTGAACATATTCTATTATTCTGTAAATCAAAAGGTTAAAAAGACCCTCCGAGGAGGGAGTGTGTACCGTAGCTGTTGAACTCTTAGTCCCTCTTTTACTTTCTGATGTTTTTATTAATATTTCTAATCTGATGTCTGATGAACGCATCCAGTTTGAAAAAAAAAATAAAAAAAGCCGGAGGACGGAGGAGTCGTGTACAGTTAGCGGAGAGACTCGGACATCTCTCGTCTTTTAGAAATGTTTTTTATTGTATGTGATTAAAAAAAGAACAATGACGACTTGGCAATTTGAAAAGCAGTTTGTGAATAAATTAAGTTTATTGAGAATTATTTTACAAAGAAAGGGGAAAACCGGTGTCCTGTGTTTTATTGTCGCGAGTTTAACGGAGAACGGCCGTAAATATTACGAAGTTAAACGTCTTTAAAAAGACGTGAATTCATGAGAATAATCTCGATGTGAAAGAAAAGATGCAAAACGGAATGAAAAAGTCACATTAAGGTGATAAACTTTTGTGATAATAGAAATTTTAGGAGAAGAAAAAAGTTATGTTGTGGAATAAAACATTTTTTAATTGGAGAGTAAAATTATTTTGATGATCAAAAGTCTTAAAGAAATAAGAATCAAGTATTTTTTATATATTTATTTAAAGTAAAATGAGTCATAATGGACATTTTTGTGAAGAAAATAAAGAGTAATGTCATAAAGAAGTTTCATTAAACAAATATGAGAATAAAGAGGAAAACAATTAGAATAAAAATCATAAAGTCTCAATTTAATGAGCAACAAGTTTCAGTGAAATTAGTAAATGTATTAATAATTAATAATTAAATGAACATGAGGATAAAGTGACATTAAAGTTATATTGGTTTATTGATCAGAGCAAAAATAAAGAGAATTCATGTAAATGAGTCAAACATTTGACATAATCTTTATAATTAAAAGATAAAACAAAACGTTTACTGTCAACATTTAATACGACAGTGAAACAAAGATATGAGAACAGACGGGAGGCTTCACTCTGTTCAGTTTTCAGTTTTTTTCTCAGCAGGGCTGCTCTCTGCAGAGGAGGAGTGAGTGGAGGAGGAGGTGGAGGTAGTGGAGGTGGAGGAGGTGATGGCCGGGGCCGAGGTGAGGCTGATGGGGACCAGCCTCTCCTTCCCATCATGCATTGCTCTCTGCTGGGGGGCCTGGATCTGCAGCTGCCCCCCCACCAGCGAGCAGGTGACGGCCTCGGGGTCGACGCCGTCCGGGAGCTGGAACTCCTGCCTGAACTCCTGAGACCTGTAGGAGGAGGAGGAGGTGGTAGGGGAGGTGAGGGAGGAGGAGGTGAGGGAGGAGGAGGTGAGGGAGGAAGGGGGGGCGTCCTCCTGTTTCCTCTCCGTCCGGCCGCTCACCCTCAGCCTCCTCCCCACCTGCTTGACGGACAGCTCCTCCGGGGCGAACGCCGCGGTGTCCAGGCTGAGGGCGAAGCCGCCGCCGTCCCGCCCCCCCAGCTGCTGGACCGCCACGGTCTGGAAGACCCCGCTCCGGGACCAGGTCCGGTCGATCTCCTCGAAGACCCTCTGGTGCAGCTGCTCCATGTGCTCCAGGCTCTGCCTCATCTCCAGCAGGTGGCGCATCACCTCCCGCTCCACCAGGTGGAGCAGCGGCCGGGTCTCAGGCCACAGGCTGCGGACCGGCCAGCCCGGGTCCATTAGAGGCCACGTAGTGAAGGCGGACGGGACCGGACAGCCCGGGTCCAGCAGGGACCGCGTAGTGAAGGGGGACGGCACCGGACAGCCCGGGTCCAGCAGGGACCGCGTAGTGAAGGGGGACGGCACCGGACAGCCCGGGTCCAGCAGGGACCGCGTAGTGAAGGGGGACGACTGGAACACGCTAGGACACAACATGCTGCTGGAGTCAGACTGCAGGAAGACGGCCTGTCTGCTGTTTATATACACTCACTCACTCTCACACACACACACACACACACACACACACACACACACACACACACACGCACTGGAAAGTTCCACTGTGTGTGTGTGTGTGTGTGTCACAGTCTAAAAGCAGCTGGTGTTCTTGAGGCCGAATGCCGATGCGACTCAGCTTTGTTCTATTTCTGCTGCGAGAGTCATGGTCTTTATAAAGGAGGTGAACACACACACACACACACGCACGCTCACACACACACACACAGACACACGCACACACACACACACGCACGCTCACACACACTGATATCTGATCAGTTTATTTATATTATTATAAAATATTCTCTCGTTCTAATAAAAACAATTTAAACTTGTTCTTTTGTTACTTTTCAACATGTTTCTCAGTCAGAAACTGTCCTTTATCCTCCTTGTGTCTCCTTGTCTCCTTGTCTACTTATCTCCTTGTCTCCTGCCGTTCCCTCAAATGCATCAGAAGGAGCGAGGAGACTTCAGGAGATTTCAGCCAATCAGATGTCAGCTCTTGTGAGCGGTCACGTGACGGACGGGTTCGCGGTTCCGGTGTAAATATGTTGGATCGAACCTCTGAACCACCGCACTGAGGTCACGTGGTCACGTGATCACGTTTTCCACTAAAAGTCAAAAGTCTGGAGGATGCGGGCATCGATCCCGCTACTTCTCGCATGCTAAGCGAGCGCTCTACCATCTGAGCTAATCCCCCGATGCTCTCACAGGAGCGCGTGGTGCTATAAGTACTGACGTGTACTCCTCGTGTACTTCAGCCCTCTGTGATGGTATAGGTACTGACGTGTACTGCTCGTGTACTGCTGACCTCTGACCTCTGTGATGACAGTGTGTTTATTTGAAACCAGTCTCCAGCTGAGTCTATTTAAAGGAAAGTTTCCTGGATGTCGGTGTAGAACTCACGATGACAGTGAAGGTATTAATGTTTATACGACTCGGCATGATGACGTGTGTGTTTATTAAACTCATTTAAATAAATTGTATTTATTGCAGAATAGACGTAATTTACATGATAAAGGCTCAAGTTGTACTTAGTTAAAAATAAATAAAAAATAAGGCCGGAAATATACAGAATTATTTATTTATTTATTAATTAATTAATCTATTAATCTACTTATTTATTTACTAATGTATTCATTAATTCATCCATTCATTTACTAATTTATTTATATATTTATTTTTTGATTTATTAAATCATTCATTCATTCCTACTACTTTAACTATATAAAGCTGAAATTACTTGTGTACTTTTACCACTATAACTACATGAATCTGATTATATTTGTGTACTTTTACTTTTTTAATTGAGGGCTTTAATTTATAACAGAGTACTTTCAGACTGGTACTTCTGTACTTCAGCACAGAGTACTTGTACTGTACTTCACACAGAGTACTTGTACTGTACTCCAGCACAGAGTACTTGTACTGTACTTCACAAGAGACTGTACTCAACATACTGTGTACTTCAAAGATTTACTGTACTCGCACAGAGTATTTACTGACCACACAAACACAGCACAGAGTATTTATACTGTACTTCACACAAAACACCAGCACAGAGTACTTGTACTGTACTTCACACAGAGCATTTATACTGTACTTCAGCACAGAGTACTTGTACTGTACTTCAGCACAGAGTACTTGCACTGTACTACAGCATAGAGTACTTCTACTATAAATAGTCAGCACAGTACAAGTACTCTGTTGTGCTCAAGTATAGCACAAGTACCCTGTACTATACTCCAGCACAGAGTACTTGCTACTTGTACTCGCAGTGTTTAGTTAAAGGGGCCCGGCCTCAGCTCAGCAGTCCGACAGGAAAACACCCAAATAAGGCTCGAGGAAGCGATGACGCGTCTGGCTGCTCTCCACGTGACGTCGAGCCTGAGAACTCATCCGAGCCCTGACGCGTCTCCGGGGCTTCCGGCCATGGCGGCTCTCCGGTAGAGTCCAGGCTCCCGGTGCGGCCGACCGGCTGCAGCCACCGACCGGCACCGGGAGCCCGGACTCTACCGGGACCGGGAGTCTGGCCTCCCGCAGCCCCGGGCACCGGAGAGCAGCGGCGGTGCAGCCCGGGCTGCACGTTTCCCGCTCTGCCCAAATATGGGCCTTCCTCCCCGCCATATTAGGGGACGTACGTCACGCAGGAGTCTTTATAAAGCCGGGAATCCTCGCTGCTGAAAGTGACACTCAAGTTCAATGTTGACCCGAGCAACACGTGAAACACACGCCGTTGTTGTTGTTTACTCTCCCGGTGCTGACTCAGCGGTCCGTGCACAAACATCCACGCGGGACCCGGAGCTGTCGACCCTCCAGCGTTGGCTTCCTCCGAGAAGCAGCAGTAGCAGCCCGGATACAGCGCCTCTCCGCCGGGTACAGCCGCGGAGATCAGCCCGGTGCTCCCGCAGGAACCGGAGCCGCCTCCCGGAGATGGCAGCGACCAAGGCGGAGCTGCTGGTGTCCGCCCTGCAGCTCTCCGACCCGCTGGCCGGCCTCCCGCCGCCGCCCTCCCCGCTGGACGGGTACTACTCCAAGCTGGAGGAGCTGCAGATGCTGCTGCAGAACGCCGCGGCCGGAGGCTCGCTGTTGGCGGCGTCCGCAGCCGAGGGAGCCGGGCTGCTGAGCGCGGAGCCCGGGGAGTACGGAGGTGAGGAGGGGGAGGAGGAGGTGGAGGAGGTGGAGGGTTATGAGAAATATGCACAAATATGCAGAAATAAATTACTTTAATGAGTAAAAGGAAAGTTAATTATTCATGGATTTAAAGAGTTTAAAGCTAATCCTTGTTGTTGTTGTTGTTGTTGTTGTAGAATACATAATGATTGATCAATGAGTAAACAGGTTATTAATGCAATAAAATGTAGAGTGAAGCAGTTCATAACAATAATGTGCTGAGAATATAAAGATGAGACTGTGTCCTTATATTAATATGAAACTATATTATATTATGTTAAACTATATTATATTATATAAAACGATATTATATTATATAAAACTATATTATGTTGTATTATATTAAATTATATTATATGATGTTCTATTAAACTATACTATATTATATTAAACTATATAATGTTATATAAAACTATATTATGTTGTATTATATTAAATTATATTATATTAATTTCTATTATATTATAATAAACTAAATTGCATTATATTAAACTATATTATATTATTTTATATTATGTTATATTATATTGTAATAAAATATATTATATTACGTTAAACTGTATTATGTTATATTATAAAATAAGATATACATCTTATTTCTAGACTTCCTGTTCTCTGTGACAACAAACAGTTTAAAACTAAATGAGTGAAGTTAAAACATTGATGTCAGATTTGAATCTTCATCTTCAGCCAATCAGAGCGCAGCGTGTCTCAGGTGTGGGTCAGGTGATGACCTCTTCTTCTTCTTCTGTGTTTCTCTCTCAGACTCTCTGTCGGACCTGGACCTGCACAGCCTGCCCCCCCTCACGCCCCGCTTCCCCCCTCTGGCCTACAGCGGCCGCTTCAGCTTTGAGCCCGCCCCCGGCGGCGGCCTGTGGGCGGAGCCTCTCCTCAGCCTGTTCACGGGATTGGTCAGCGTCCCCCCTGCATGCGGCCCCGGCTTCTCGTCGGCGGCGGCGGCGGCGGCGACGTCGTCGAGCTTCAGCTCCGTCCAGATCAGCTGCGGCTCCGGTGACGTGACCTCCGTCTTCTCCGCGGCGCCGACGTACACGACGGCCGCCGGCTCCGGCCTCTTAGCCCCGCCCACCGACTCCCAGCCGGCGCCCCAGGCCTTCCCGCCGCAGGGCCCGCCCCCCGCCTACCCGGCCTCCAGGCTCGGCCTCCAGGTGGTGCAGATGCTCCCCGACTACCTGCTGTCGCCGGACGGCGAGCTCGGCCCGATGCCGGACCAGAAGCCGACGCTAACGTCGCTCACGCCGCTAACGCCGCTCTCCACCATCAAAGCCTTCTCCTCGGGGCAGATCCAGCCGCGTGGCTCCGCCCCCGACCCCGCCCACCAGGCCCAGCTCACCAAACCGGGCCGGACCAGGAAGTGCAAGACGCCGCCCCACGAGCGGCCCTACGCCTGCCCCGCCGACGGCTGCGAGCGCCGCTTCTCGCGCTCCGACGAGCTGACGCGCCACGTGCGCGTGCACACGGGCCAGCGCCCGTTCCAGTGCCGCATCTGCATGCGCAGCTTCAGCCGCAGCGACCACCTGACCACGCACATCCGCACGCACACCGGCGAGAAGCCGTTCGCCTGCGCCGAGTGCGGACGCCGCTTCGCCCGCAGCGACGAGCGCAAGCGGCACGCCAAGGTGCACCAGAAGCAGCGGGAACGCAGGACCGCCTCCCCGCCCGCCGCCTCCCCGCCCGCCTCCTCGTCCTGCTCCTCCTACTCCTCCCCCGCCCACAGCTCCCCCTCCCCCACCGCCTCCCTCTTCACCTCCTCCTCCTTCTCCCCCTGCTTCGCCTCCTCCTCGCCGTCCTCCCACCTCTACTCCTCCTGCTGCTCCTCTCCGATGGGGAGTCCTCAGGCCAACGTCTGCTGATGGACAGGAAGTCCACCCGCCGCGACCTTTGACCTCAGGCTGAACATTTGAACTTTGTGTCGACGAGGTCAAAGGTCAAAGGTCAGACACCAGCAGCTGATTGGATGTAAAAACTCTCCGCACCAAACTTCAGAGGGAAAAGATTCAAGGTTCCCTGAATGTACAGAGAGTATATATAGGAGTACTTTTCTAAGTGTACATAATGTGTACATGTAGTATAATGTGCATACTGTGTACATGTAGTATAATGTACATGAACGTGTACCTACTGAGTAGGTTCTGGGATGTTTGTATGTTTACTAGATTTTATACTGATTTATAGCGAAGAGCTACGAGAATAAAATGTCTAAACACGGAACGGCTTCATGTTTCTGGTCTTCATGAAGAAGACCATGCGATGCAGGCGAGAGCTCCAGAACGGGCCAGTAAGAGGGCCTTGAGTGGGGATCGTTTGTCAGCTTTTGTTTCTGAGGTCGAAAACTTTTCATCCAACATGGAAGAATTGTTTGAAGAACGTGAACATGAATCAGACCAGACGTAGGAACAAATATCTTTTAAATATTTGTATTTAATCATTAAATATATATACATATTTATATTTGTACTGGATATACTGTATACATTTAAATTTCAACAATATAAATAATAAAAAAAATATATATATATATTTTAAACTATATATATATCTATATATATATCTATATCTAGATATATATAGATATATATCTATATATAGATATATATCTATATATATCTAGATATATATATATATATATATATATATCTATATCTAGATATATAGATATATATATCTATATATAGATATATATCTATAAATATATAGATATATAGATATATATCTATCTATATATATGATATGAATCTATATATATATATATATATATATATATCATATATATATATAGATATAGATATATATCTCTATATATATATAGATCTATAGATCTATATATCTATCTATATATATATAGATAGATATCTATATCATATATATATATATATATATATATAGATATATATCTATATCTAGATATATAGATATATATATCTATATATAGGTTGTTTTTGGTTCAAATGAAACGTTAAAGTCAGAGTTTAAAGATACATTCTGGACACACGCAAACACGGAAACACACACACACAGACAGACAGACACTCCCTCTGTAGCCTACTGGCTCAGTAAATCCCGTGTGTGTGTGTGTGTGTGTGTGTGTGTGTGTGTGTGTGTGTGTGTGTGTGTGTGTGTGTGTGTGTGTGTGTGTGTGTCTCAGCCAATGGGATCAGATCTTGTCATCAGCAGCTCTCTGCAGGAAGAACAACACGACCCAAATATGGTGTTTCCTGTCGCTGCAGCGGACGTCCTGACGCCCAAATAAGGAGCTTCCTGCTGGCCGAACCCTCTGCTGGCGGGTCGCCCGGGCTCCGTGCGTGTGTCGGTGTGTGCGTGTGCGTGTGCGTGTGTGTGTGCGTGTGTTGGAGTGAACTGATCTGTGACATAGTAACCAGACGGACGGGGACGGCAGGTCGGACAGGAGTGTGTGTGTGAGTGTGTGCGTGAGTGTGAGTGTGTGCGTGAGTGTGTGTGTGTAAAAGTACTGGTTCACACACTTATAGTTACTGTTGTACATGTACACACATGATGCAGTACTGTACTGCTATAGTACTCAGTAGTACTTCTCAGTACATTCTGCTGATGACACTGTTGTACTTTTACTTAATTAGAGTAGTGCTCGTGCTCGTGCACGTGAGTGTTTGGGTCAAACACGAGGACTTCCTGTTGACGTCAAAGATGTTAGACCGGTAGAATAGAAACGGTCTGCAATATATAAATATATAAATATATAAATATATAAATATATAAATATATAAATATATAAATATATAAATAAACAGCCATGTTCAGTCATTATCTGTAGTGCATATGTTTACGGGGCCACGTGACTATATGTGCACGTGTTTCCGTAGTGTAGTGGTTATCACGTTCGCCTCACACGCGAAAGGTCCCCGGTTCGAAACCGGGCGGAAACATTCTTTTCTTTTGTTTTTTAAATTTGTAAACATCTGTTGGAGGTTTTAATTCCACTTAAAATTGACTCGATGAATTTAGAGTACTCCATCCATTCTCTCCGGTTGTTCTTATCTCTGAGGCTGTCATATATTTATGGCCACTGAATGGATTCTGGGGGGGCTGTTTCCCCTCTTCATGTTTGAGTGACAGATCGCAGCAGCAGACAGAATTAAGTGAACTGTGTTTTATTATCACAAAACATGTACACAGTATAAAGTACAATAGGTACCTCTGAGATGTAGTACAGTATAAAGTACAATATGTACCTCTGAGATGTAGTACAGTAAAAAGATTGCACATGATTGCTGACAATATTTTATAATTGTATTTATTCTAGTGCAATACTTATATTTATTCTAGTGCAATAATTATATTTATTGAAAAATATATATATATTTATTCACTGCATTAATATTTATTCTAGTGCAAAAATTATATTTAGTCTGGTAAAATAATTATGTTTATTCAAAGCAATAAATATATTTATTCACTGCAATAATTTTATTTATTCTATTGCAATCATTATATTTATTCTAGTGCAATAATTGTATTTATTCTAGTGCAATAATTGTATATATTCTAGGACAATAACATTTTTATTCTTATGCAATAATTGTATTATGCTAGTGCAATAATTGTATGTATTCTAGCAAAATAATGATATTTATTCTAATGCAATAATTATATTTATATTATTAAATAATTACATTAATACTAAGACAATATATGTAGTGGTTATCACGTTCGCCTAACACGCGAAAGGTCCCCGGTTCGAGACCGGGCGGAAACATCTATTGCTTTGCACCAGAAGTCAATAAATTCTAAATGTACGAACTAACAAACTAAAATGTAAATCAAACGTTCTCTAACTGACAGGTTTTAAATTAGATAAAGGTTTAAAATTAGACATAATTCACTCCACTTTTCCACAACTCTCCTCTCTGTGGAGCGGGATTGACTCTTGAGTAACGTCACAAGAAAAGTGTGTAAAATAGCGGCTCATAGAAATAGTCAATACACCGATCAGTCAACATCTATCAAGATAAACAGTCTTGTCCCATGAAAAATCAGCAGACCACAAATATGCAACTAAACACATAAACACAGACACACAATAATATTTTATGACATAAATACAGCTGGCTGTCTCCTTTGACTTTACCTTTAATTTTCTCAAAAGCTGTTGAGTAAAATCTCCTGTAATGTGCCGTGGACGTAGCAGGGCTCCCCGAGAACAACGATCCAGGGAAAGTTTGATATGACCTCTCAAGGAGTTCCTGTTATCAAAGCACAAATATGGGGAAATTGTGAATATGAATGCCATTTGAGCTGATTTTGGATTGCAAAGGGTCACCGGTTGCAGACCCTTTACGTCATATATGATCTCAGACCCTTCCTCGTTAGTATAGTGGACAGTATCTCCGCCTGTCACGCGGAAGACCGGGGTTCGATTCCCCGACGGGGAGTAAATTTATTTTATTTTTGTCATATTTTCACTGTTTGAATGTAGTTTTGTGTTTTCGATGATTCTATTTGCATATTTGATTAGAATGAAGGAAATAATTATTATAATAATAATAATGCTGAGTCTGTGGAGAAGACTGACTTGAGATTGAAGTTGATTTCCCAACGGGGAGTAATTATTAAATCGTCACTACGGTTTTAATACGACTGTTGCCTCTTTGCAAAAAATACATATAAAGTTGTCCAACTAATTGCACCGACAGTATGTTGCGTAACTGAGTTCAAACCTTACCCTGGTGTAACCTCTGTGAGACGTCTCACGGTGCCAAGGTTCCTGAGTACAGGACACCATTTGTCACATATTTGGTGAAGCTGTGTCGGGGTTCTCTGCTGTTTGTTGCTAGGGAGCACAGTATTGTCTTTCTTTTTTCTTCGATAGGCCAGTTTTCTAGCTAGTGGGGGTTTTGTTTGTTACTTTGGCCTTAGAGACCCTGACACCTCTGCTCCCATTTTGGTTGGTTTACCTATGTTAATAAGTTGTCAATAAATGCTACTTATTGCTCTAAGTATTTTTTTTTGTATTTCTCCTCATACATTTAAGAGAGAACATTTCTGTTCTATTTCATTTATTTTATTCACATAAATTCAAACCCACTATACGATCACTGTATCATTGTACCACTGTACTATTGTATTTAAAAAAGGTATAGATTTTCTAATGGGTAATCCTCAAAGCAACGGAGGATTTGTCACTAGACAGAGCATGTGTTGTCCACAAGAGATGACCACACTATGTTGTCCTTTAACATGAATGCAGATGTGGAATAAACCTGCTCGACCAGCATGACCAGCTCCATGAGATTAATTTAGCCAGGAGACATCTCACAGAGGTTACACCAAGGTAAGGTTTAAACTCAGTTATGCAACATACTGTCTGCAGGGGCAACTTTATATGTTTTTTGTGCAAAGAGGCAACAGTCATATTACAACCGTAGTGATGATTTAATAATTACTCCCCGTTGGGAAATCAACTTTAATCTCCTGTCAGTCTTCACCACAGACTCAGCAGATATCTGATTATTTCCTTCACTCTCATCAAATATGCAAATAGAATCATCAAAAACACAAAACTACATTCAAACACAATAAAGTTACTCCCCGTCGGGGAATCGAACCCCGGTCTTCCGCGTGACAGGCGGAGATACTGTACACTATACTAACGAGGAAGGGCCTGAGAGCATAAATGACGCAAACGCTCTCGAACCGGCGACCTTCTGTGAACGTCCTTAACTTTTACCATTCATTTCCTATGGCAGTTCTTATCGTTATAAAGTGTCATATATTTTTGGCCACAAGTGTGATTTTGGTGGCGCTGTTTCCCCCTTTGAGTGACAGACGTCCATCAGCAGAAGATGATGACGAGGAACTGTTGAGCCAAAGTCTTCTTATCGTGCTGACGTTTTATATTAGTTGGAATGCTGTTAAGCAGAAATGTTGCCAAAATCTTCAAATATTTCTGTCTGATTCAGCTTTTTTATATCTTTTATACTTTTTGAACTGTCAGCGTTTATGTTTTATGCTTTTTTCAGACCTTTTCTGACTTTATAGTGGGTGTGTATTGCGCTGCTCAGAGTGCGTGATGTCATCACAGAGTGAAGAGGTGCTTCAGTTTCTTGTGAAAAAATATTTGTATTTTGCTCCCGATTCCACAATTTTCAGTCTTCAAACATCATTTAAAGATATAAATGTAGCTAATCTTGTGCTTGTCGTACACATATGACTACGGAATCCAACAGATTCACACATTTGGCTAAAAATGTCTGAGAGTGAGAAGAAATCCACCTCTCTGCTCCATAGAGACACATATTAACTCGGACTCCAAAAAGATCTCGCACAAACAACTGTACCAGATTTCTATTCTGCCATAAAAGCCAAATTTGTTACACTAAAGACCCAAATTTAACACTATCTGTTCATCAAGTCATCCTTCCTCTCAAGGTCGGATATCGAAGCAATAGGAACTACGGTTATATGAGATTTGAGAGGTTTTAACTCAATGTTTATAATACTTTTTTTCGAAACATGTCAAAAAGTCTAAAAAAAGTTACATGTCGAAAAAAGTATTAAAAAACGTTACATTGTCATTTCAGCTTCAATTTTCAATTTTCAGCAGGAAATGCATTTTCTAGTTTATTTATATTATCTCATCATAAGGGACACTTCCTAATCTCTTGCTCTATGTCTTTGAGATTAATGTCTCTGAAATCGACACGTTGCCGCAGTTTGAAGACATTAAAACACGGTACCGTTGCTTTGCCTTCTTTATGTCTTCTAACAAAGAAACAGTAAATATAAGCTTCATAACGTTTGTGAGCTCTGTTCAGAAACATAAAACTATATTCAACTGTAGTGAAAATATGACAAAAATAAAATAAAGTTACTCCCCGTCGGGGAATCGAACCCCGGTCTTCCGCGTGACAGGCGGAGATACTGTACACTATACTAACGAGGAAGGGCCTGAGAGCATAAATGACGCAAACGCTCTCGAACCGGCGACCTTCTGTGAACGTCCTTAACTTTTACCATTCATTTCCTATGGCAGTTCTTATCGTTATAAAGTGTCATATATTTTTGGCCACAAGTGTGATTTTGGTGGCGCTGTTTCCCCCTTTGAGTGACAGACGTCCATCAGCAGAAGATGATGACGAGGAACTGTTGAGCCAAAGTCTTCTTATCGTGCTGACGTTTTATATTAGTTGGAATGCTGTTAAGCAGAAATGTTGCCAAAATCTTCAAATATTTCTGTCTGATTCAGCTTTTTTATATCTTTTATACTTTTTGAACTGTCAGCGTTTATGTTTTATGCTTTTTTCAGACCTTTTCTGACTTTATAGTGGGTGTGTATTGCGCTGCTCAGAGTGCGTGATGTCATCACAGAGTGAAGAGGTGCTTCAGTTTCTTGTGAAAAAATATTTGTATTTTGCTCCCGATTCCACAATTTTCAGTCTTCAAACATCATTTAAAGATATAAATGTAGCTAATCTTGTGCTTGTCGTACACATATGACTACGGAATCCAACAGATTCACACATTTGGCTAAAAATGTCTGAGAGTGAGAAGAAATCCACCTCTCTGCTCCATAGAGACACATATTAACTCGGACTCCAAAAAGATCTCGCACAAACAACTGTACCAGATTTCTATTCTGCCATAAAAGCCAAATTTGTTACACTAAAGACCCAAATTTAACACTATCTGTTCATCAAGTCATCCTTCCTCTCAAGGTCGGATATCGAAGCAATAGGAACTACGGTTATATGAGATTTGAGAGGTTTTAACTCAATGTTTATAATACTTTTTTTCGAAACATGTCAAAAAGTCTAAAAAAAGTTACATGTCGAAAAAAGTATTAAAAAACGTTACATTGTCATTTCAGCTTCAATTTTCAATTTTCAGCAGGAAATGCATTTTCTAGTTTATTTATATTATCTCATCATAAGGGACACTTCCTAATCTCTTGCTCTATGTCTTTGAGATTAATGTCTCTGAAATCGACACGTTGCCGCAGTTTGAAGACATTAAAACACGGTACCGTTGCTTTGCCTTCTTTATGTCTTCTAACAAAGAAACAGTAAATATAAGCTTCATAACGTTTGTGAGCTCTGTTCAGAAACATAAAACTATATTCAACTGTAGTGAAAATATGACAAAAATAAAATAAAGTTACTCCCCGTCGGGGAATCGAACCCCGGTCTTCCGCGTGACAGGCGGAGATACTGTCCACTATACTAACGAGGAAGGGTCTGAGATGGCATGTGACCTGCTCTGAGCCAATCAACGGGTTCACAGAGAGCGGTCTGTAAATGTGAAGGAGTTTCACGTGTTTTTACGTCTGAGAGAACGTCATATTGTCTGAGCTGCTTTCATAACAGTTAGTTTAAGTGATGTTGTCTTTTGAGGCTTCACAATGTGAGTTACTACCACCGTTAATATCAAAGATGAAGAGTAAACGATTTGCCCAGTCACGATTATTATGACTATTATAATTACTTAAACTTATTCCGTTCAAATCCCTTTTCCATATATACATATATATATATGGATATATATACCTATATATATATATATATATATATATAGGTATATATATATATATATATATATATATATATATACCTATATATATATATATATATATTTATATATATACCTATATATATATATATATATATATATATATATATACCTATATATACATTTTTTTTTGGTTTTTAAGATTTAAAAATATATATATACTGCTGACCTAACAGCAGTTCTGCTGTCATATTTGGGAGTTATGATGAATTTAGAACAGGGTTTATGTCGCCCTAATTTGAGGAGGATTGTTTTCTCCTGAATGAAGTTGTAGACGTGTTTCTGTCGTTCCCTAAAATCCTAAATGTCGTCTTAAACTGGGATGAATCTTCAGACTTTAGGACTTTCTTTAATGAGGCCTCTGATGTGTCTACACCTTAAGTTCAATCACTTTTAAATAAACATAATATATAATAATATAATAATATAAATATATAATATAATAATATTAATATATGATATGATGTATAATATATAATATAATAATATACAACAGCCTTGCAGATCTTTTTTTATTATTATTGTTATTATTATAATTCTATATCTTTGAAAAAAATGGTTCAATCATATTTTAGGCATTAAAAATACAGATAAACTTCACAGATTGGTCCCAAGCTTGAAAGAAATGGTGATTTTATTTATTTGTATCTTTTTCAGCAGCTGAAAACACCTTTTTATTTTTATATATTATTATTTTCGGTATTTTTACCAGCAGTTTCACCTGCAGAGGGGGCCACAGAGCTAAAGATCCACCTCATGAGCTCAGAGCAGGTCCTTTTAATCCAGAGATATTCAGACGTACAAGACTCTAGTGATCCTGGAGAGGCTGAGGACTCCTATCTCATTTAAAAGGTGCCTGAGGGGTTCTGAAGGGTTCTGAGGGGTTTTGAGGGTCCTTATTTAGGCCCCAGTGGGTCCTTGAGGAGGATTCGGGGTCCTTGAGGAGGATTCGTGATCCTTTTGTGGGTCCGTTGTGGTTCAAGGACGTTTTACTGGCGGGGATCGTCTTTTTCATGGTTCTAAAAGTGCTGAAGGATTCAGGGGACTTTGATAAAATTCTGATGTCCTTGAAGAGGTTCAAGAATTACTTGAGGACACTAGGAAGTATCAGGGGTGCTTGAGTGGTCCTTGAAGAGGATTTGGGTCCTTGTGGTGGTTTAAGAGGGTCTTGAAGAGGTCCAGTGGTATTTGAGGAGGTTCTTTGGGTTCTTGGGGAGGACCATGTGGGTTTTGATGCCCTCTTTGAGGTTCTAGTGGACCCAGAAGAGTTATAAAAATAAAAAAGAGGACAAAGACAAGTTTTCTGTTCTGGTGTTTCAGTGAAGACAGTTTCAAAAACAAACACAAGAGCATTTTTAAATTAGCTTGAATTAAAAATGTATCAGTGAAAGAAGAAGATGATGTTTTTGTGGTCAGAAAGAGACAAAAGATTTTGAGATCACCGATCTGACATCAAATCTACAAACGGTTTACTTAAACTACGAGGAGCTTTAACTCTGTATTGGTTCTGGCGCCCCCTGTGG
Organism: Ophiodon elongatus; assembly: GCA_016806645.1. Lineage (NCBI taxonomy): Eukaryota > Metazoa > Chordata > Actinopteri > Perciformes > Hexagrammidae > Ophiodon > Ophiodon elongatus. Next base: position 69,235 of record JACSYO010001574.1, read on the forward strand.
ACTAAAGAGGTAGTGTCTCTGAGCACCAGGGTCCCTTTAGAGAACCTCTCATTGTACTGCTGCAGGGTCTGACAGTCTGCCCTCTCAGTCCTGGTTCTGGTTCTCCCGTGCCCCCCTTCCCTCCAGCGGGTCCAGCAATACGTCCTGGTGGACTGGTCTCTTTTGGATCTGGGTCTGTCCACGGTGGACTGGTCTCTGCTGGAGTCTGAGCTGAAGGAGGTTCTGGTGAACCTGCATGATGTCATCTGGTTTCACCAGAATCCGACCCGGTGGCTCCGATGAGGAACTTTAAGAAGAACTCTCTAGAACCAGACCATCTTCTCTCTGGTGGTCTGGGTACTGATGGAGGTCTATAGAGGACCAGGACTAGACTGAGGTCATATAGAGGACCAGGACTAAACTGAGGTCATATAGAGGACCAGGACTAAACTGAGGTCTATAGAGGACCAGGACTAGAGACCAGGACCAGGACTAGACTGAGATCTATAGGTCTGGGACCTAGTACTTTTTACCCTCCTACGTCTCTGTTTCTCCCCAAACTGTCAAACCTGAGAGGCTTTTAATTTGAAAAACCAGCACAGTAATTTACCCATGACATGTTTAACTTTAAAGGGGAATAAAACATCGGAGCCACGGGGAATAAATCAGAGGTAAATCTGTATTTGTACAGTGTATTAGTACTTTAACTGCAGTAAAATACCTGAATACTTCTTCCACAGCTGCATAAACAATAAATAAACCATAAATGATCTGAATAGGTGTCACCTGTCTTTGTTTACCTTCAGTGAGTCTGATTGGTTCACTCGCTCCGCTCCGGCTGTCAGAGACACTTCGGTCTTCGGTTTGTTCAGAGACACGTGACGTCCCATCGTCTGATGGCAGGGAGAGATAGAGGGGGGGGGGGTTGTCCTCCGTCAGTATTTGTGTTTATGTAAATGATCTCTGCAGAAGGACCCGATCTTCAAACAAAACATAGATGTTAATCTGCACGCTCTCATTCAGACAAACATTGATTTGAATACCAGCGTGACTCTGACTGGATATTTTTAAAGTCACACAGTCAGTTCTCATGAAATGTTCTCATAAAGCATAGGTGTCAAACTCAAGGCCCGCGGGCCGAATCCGGCCCGCCACGTCATTTTATGTGGCCCGCGAGAGCTCGAAAGGAATATGATTGTCTTAAAATTAAAGTCTATGCTGCTTTACAATGTACAGTGACCATAAACTACATCTCCCACAATGCATGTTGATTTTGTGACCCACGAACGGCATCCTACCTGCCGTTATGCTGCGTTCACACCAATAACGTTGCGAATCTTCGCGTCGCTTTACTCGCGTGAGTTTACTCGCCGGACTATTTGTGGTTATTTCGCTTCATTCGCTTCACTCGCGCTAGACGCGCCGGAGAGGGGGCGTGGCTTATCTCCGTGGAAATAGTTAATTTCTGCCATCCACCGTGGAAGAAATAACCACTAGTTCTGCTTTGTACATGTTGTCGAAGTCCCGCAAACGTGGGAACATCAGACACCCTCATGTCTGGGTTCATAACATTATCATATTGACTTTGTTTGTAATCTACTCGCACGAAAAATTCACAACAAGTTTGTTGTGAACGCAGCATAAAGGTATGTGAGCAGGTGTTCCATGTAAAGGTGTGTGAGCAGGTCTTCCATGTAAAGGTATGTGAGCAGGTGTTCCATGTAAAGGTGTGTGAGCAGGTCTTCCATGTAAAGGTATGTGAGCAGGTGTTCCATGTAAAGGTGTGTGAGCAGGTCTTCCATGTAAAGGTGTGTGAGCAGGTCTTCCATGTAAAGGTATGTGAGCAGGTGTTCCATGTAAAGGTGTGTGAGCAGGTATTCCATGTAAAGGTGTGTGTGAGCAGGTGTTCCATGTAAAGGTGTGTGAGCAGGTGAGCCCCAGAGCTCATCTGTCACATGTTTTTAGCAGCTCACAATTATGTGTTGTAGAGTTATGTCCCTCTCAACTGTGACAAAAAAAGCTTTGCACAAAGTTAATATAATAACGTGTGTTTGATGATATTTGTCTTTGTTATTTTCTATAAAAGTTTGATCTTTGATAGAGTAATGTGGGTTTCTTAAACCTAAATCAAAATGATTTATGTTATAATAACAGAGAAATTTGCTTACATACATTTTTACATTTATATAGATGCATGAACTATATTTTTACACTTGAATAAAAAATAATCAAATGCAGAGACAGTCATTTAACAATATATTAGGGAGTAGTTACATTTATACATTTTTAGTTACAACCGGCCCTTTGAGGGCAACCATAATGCTGATGTGGCCCACGGTGAAAATGAGTTTGACACCCCTGTCATAAAGTGTCCATGTGAGGCCTTCAAGACCCTGAAATGTATGAAACACAGTCAGTTTCAAAACTTTATTTACATTGACGTGACAGAAAGACAACTGCTTGGATTTGTATTATTTGTTATTTTGTCCACTCCCTTCACTTCCAGGAGTTGAACTAAACCTCTATGTAGCTGTCGGGTCAGTAGACCTCGAGTCCAGAGTTGTGCACGTTCAAGTCCAAGTCACTGAGGTCGTGTTCAGGGCACCAACTCATGTTTGACTCCTTGATGATGTTCCAGTCACCAAGTCATCGAGCTGGAGTCACCAGGGCCATGTCCAAGTCACCAAATGTGAGTCAAAACCAACAAGTTCATCTCTGAGTCATCCAGATTTTATCTGAGCCAAAAAGATCATGTCCAAGTCACTTGGTTCATGTCCAGGTCACAAGAGGTCATCTCTGTCCTCCAGATTATGTTGAAAAGACAACGTTCAAGTTGACCAGCACACGTCTAAGTCAGCAGTTTCTGATTTACCCAGATAAAGTCTGAGTCACGCAGGTCAAAACCAAGTCACCAATGCCACGTCCAAGCAACCAAGGCCATGTCCAAGCCACCAAGGCCATGGTCAAGTCACCAAGGCCATGTCAAAGCCACCAAGGCCATGTCCAAGCCACCAAGGCCATGGTCAAGTCACCAAGGCTCTGTCCAAGCCACCAAGGCCATGTCCAAGCCACCAAGGCCATGGTCAAGCCACCAAGGCCATGTCCAAGCCACCAAGGCCATGTCCAAGCCACCAAGGCCATGGTCAAGCCACCAAGGCCAAGTCCAAGCCACCAAGGCCAAGTCCAAGCCACCAAGGCCATGTCCAACCATGTGCGGTATGGCCACGCTTCTTTTCCATATAAATGAACCTAATGTCACAAGACACTGGAAGAAAACTCTTCAAAAATTATTAATTAAATAACTACATCATTAAAAAATTATAATAAATTAAAATAAAAAAAGACAAAGTACAAGTACCACAAATCTGCACTGAAGTGGAGTACTTTTGACCCTCCTACGTCTCTGTTTCTCCCCAAACTGTCAAACCTGAGAGGCTTTTAATTTGAAAAACAGGCAAAGTAATTTACCCATGACATGTTTAACCTTAAAGGGGAATAAAACTTTACGACATCGGAGCCACTGGGAGTAAATAAGAGGTAAATCTGTATTTGTACAGTGTATTAGTACTTTAACTTCAGTAAAGGATTTGAATACTTCTTCCACCGCTGCATAAACAATAAATAAACCATAAATGATCTGAATAGGTGTCACCTGTCTTTGTTTACCTTCAGTGAGTCTGATTGGTTCACTCGCTCTGCTCCGGCTGTCAGAGACACTTCGGTCTTCGGTTTGTTCAGAGACACGTGACGTCCCATCGTCTGACTGCAGGGGGAGATAGAGGGGTGGGTGGGGTTGTCCTCCGTCAGTATTTGTGTTTATGTAAATTATCTCTGCAGAAGGACCCGATCTTCAAACAAAACATAGATGTTAATCTGCACGCTCTCACTCAGACAAACATTGATTTGAATACCAGCGTGACTCTGACTGGATATTTTTAAAGTCACAGTCAGTTCTCATGAAATGTTCTCATAAAGTGTCCATGTGATGCCTTCAAGACCCTGAAATGTATTAAACACGGTCAGTTTCAAAACTTTACTTACATTGACGTGACAGAAAGACAACTGCTTGGATTTGTATTATTTGCTATTTTGTCCACTCCCTTCACTTCCAGGAGTTGAACTAAACCTCTATGTAGCTGTCGGGTCAGTAGACCTCGAGTCCAGAGTTGTGCACGTTCAAGTCCAAGTTACTGAGGTCGTGTTCAGGGCACCAACTCATGTTCGACTCCTTGATGATGTTCCAGTCACCAAGTCATCGAGCTGGAGTCACCAGGGCCATGTCCAAGTCACCAAATGTGAGTCAAAACCAACAAGTTCATCTCTGAGTCATCCAGATTTTATCTGAGCCAAAAAGATCATGTCCAAGTCACTTGGTTCATGTCCAGGTCACAAGAGGTCATCTCTGTCATCCAGATTATGTTGAAAAGACAACGTTCAAGTTGACCAGCACACGTCTAAGTCAGCAGTTTCTGATTTACCCAGATAAAGTCTGAGTCACGTAGTTCAAAACCAAGTCACCAAGGCCACATCCAAGAAATCAAAGCCATGTCCAAGTCACTAAGGCCATGTCCAAGCCACCAAGGCCATGTCCAAGCCACCAAGGCCCTGTCCAAGCCACCAAGGCCATGTCCAAGTCACCAAGGCCATGTCCAAGCCACCAAGGCCATGTCCAAGTCACCAAGGCCATGTCCAAGCCACCAAGGCCATGTCCAAGTCACCAAGGCCATGTCCAAGCCACCAAGGCCATGTCTAACCATGTGCGGTATGGCCACGCTTCTTTTCCATATAAATAAACCTAATGTCACAAGACACTGGAAGAAAACTCTTCAAAAATTATTAATTAAATAACTACATCATTAAAAAATTATAATAAATTAAAATAAAAAAAGACAAAGTACAAGTACCACCAATCTGCACTGAAGTGGATTACTTTTGACCCTCCTACTTCTCTGTTTCTCCCCAAACTGTCAAAGCTGAGAGGCTTTTAATTTGAAAAACAGGCACAGTAATTTACCCAACACATGTTTAACCTTAAAGGGGAATAAAACTTTACGACATAGGAGCAACGGGGAATAAATAAGAGGTAAATCTGTATTTGTACAGTGTATTAGTACTTTTACTGCAGTAAAATATCTGAATATTTCTTTCACAGCTGCATAAACAATAAATAAACCATAAATGATCTGAATAGGTGTCACCTGTCTTTGTTTACCTTCAGTGAGTCTGATTGGTTCACTCGCTCCGCTCCGGCTGTCAGAGACACTTCGGTCTTCGGTTTGTTCAGAGACACGTGACGTCCCATCGTCTGACTGCAGGGGGAGATAGAGGGGGGGCGGGGGGGGGATTTGTGTTTATGTAAATGATCTCTGCAGAAGGACCCGATCTTCAAACAAAACATAGATGTTAATCTGCACGCTCTCACTCAGACAAACATTGATTTGAATACCAGCGTGACTCTGACTGGATATTTTTAAAGTCACAGTCAGTTCTCATGAAATGTTCTCATAAAGTGCCCATGTGATGCCTTCAAGACCCTGAAATGTATTAAACACGGTCAGTTTCAAAACTTTATTTACATTGACGTGACAGAAAGCCATGTCCAAGTCACTAAGGCCATGTTCAACCTGTATGGCCACGCTTATTTTCCATATAATTAAACCTAATGTCACAAGACACTGGAAGAAAACTCA
>JACSYO010001575.1:10000-15000 GCA_016806645.1 Ophiodon elongatus
TTAGTGTGTGTGTGAGTGTGTGTGAGTGTGTGTGTGCGTGTGTGTGTGTGTTTTAGTGTGTGTGTGAGTGTGTGTGGTGTGTGTGGTGAGTGTGTGTGTGTGTGTGTGCGTGTGTGTGTGTGTGTTTAGTGTGTGTGTGAGTGTGTGTGAGTGTGTGTGTGCGTGTGTGTGTTTTAGTGTGTGTGTGAGTGTGTGTGAGTGTGTGTGTGTGTTTTAGTGTGTGTGTGAGTGTGTGTGTGTCAATCTGTTATTTGGTTCAATCATTTCTCTTAATAAATGGATGATATATATTTTAGGCCACTAGGTGGCAGCAGAACGAGCAGTCTGACATATTATCAGCTTTAATGAGTCCTCTTGTCCTCTTGTCCTCTTGTCCTCTTGTCCTCTTGTCCTCTTGTCCTCTTGTCCTCTTGTCCTCTTGTCCTCATGTCCTCATGTCCTCATGTCCTCTTGTCCTCTTGTCCTCTTGTCCTCATGTCCTCATGTCCTCATGTCCTCTTGTCCTCTTGTCCTCTTGTCCTCTTGTCCTCATGTCCTCTTGTCCTCTTGTCCTCATGTCCTCTTAGACTCCGTGTTGGTGTTCATAATGAAGCTGTTCGTCTCAGTGAGTCAGTCCTGATGAATGAAGATTGTTTCAGCTTCCGTCTCCGGTTCCATCTCCGGTTCCATCTCCGGTTCCATCTCCGGTTCCATCTCCGGTTCTATCTCCGGTTCCATCTCCGGTTCTATCTCCGGTTCCATCTCCGGTTCTATCTCCGGTTCCATCTCCGGTTCCATCTCCGGTTCTATCTCCGGTTCTATCTCCACTTCTATCTCCGGTTCCATCTCCGGTTCCATCTCCACTTCTATCTCCGGTTCCATCTCCGGTTCCATCTCCACTTCTATCTCCGGTTCCATCTCCGGTTCCATCTCCACTTCTATCTCCGGTTCCATCTCCGGTTCCATCTCCACTTCTATCTCCGGTTCTATCTCCGGTTCCATCTCCGGTTCTATCTCCACTTCCATCTCCGGTTCCATCTCCGGTTCTATCTCCGGTTCTATCTCCGGTTCTATCTCCGGTAAATAATTATTCTACGATTGACAGACGTCTTCGTCCTGTAAAACAAAATATTATAATATAATAATATATATATTCATAAATCAAAAGAGAACCGGCAGCTTGTGAGAAGTTCTGGAGGTCTGATGAGTATCAGTGAGTACTGAGTACTGGTGAGTACTGAGTATCAGTGAGTACTGAGTATCGGTGAGTACTGAGTACTGGTGAGTACTGAGTATCAGTGAGTACTGAGTATCAGTGAGTACTGAGTATCGGTGAGTACTGAGTACTGGTGAGTACTGAGTATCGGTGAGTACTGAGTATCAGTGAGTACTGAGTACTGGTGAGTACTGAGTATCAGTGAGTACTGAGTACCGGTGAGTACTGAGTACTGGTGAGTACTGAGTATCGGTGAGTACTGAGTACTGGTGAGTACTGAGTATCAGTGAGTACTGAGTACTGGTGAGTACTGACACTGGTTCCTCTTGTTGACTGCTTGCTCCTGAGCTCTGCCTGTCTCCTGTCCCCTGTCCCCTGTCTCCTGTCTCCTGTCCCCTGTCTCCTGTCTCCTGTCCCCTGTCTCCTATCTCCTGTCTCCTGTCCCCTGTCTCCTGTCTCCTGTCCCCTGTCTCCTGTCTCCTATCTCCTGTCTCCTGTCCCCTGTCTCCTGTCTGCTGTCCCCTGTCTCCTGTCTCCTGTCCCCTATCTCCTATCTCCTGTCCCCTGTCTCCTGTCTGCTGTCCCCTGTCTCCTGTCTCCTGTCCCCTATCTCCTATCTCCTGTCCCCTATCTCCTGTCTCCTGTCTCCTGTCCCCTGTCTCCTGTCTCCTGTCCCCTGTCCCCTATCTCCTATCTCCTGTCTCCTGTCTCCTATCCCCTATCTCCTGTCTCCTGTCTCCTGTCCCCTGTCTCCTGTCTCCTGTCTCCTGTCTCCTGTCCCCTGTCTCCTGTCTGCTGTCCCCTGTCTCCTGTCTCCTGTCCCCTATCTCCTATCTCCTGTCTCCTGTCTCCTGTCCCCTGTCTCCTGTCTCCTGTCCCCTGTCCCCTATCTCCTATCTCCTGTCTCCTGTCTCCTATCCCCTATCTCCTGTCCCCTGTCTCCTGTCTCCTGTCCCCTGTCCCCTGTCTCCTGTCCCCTGTCCCCTGTCTCCTGTCCCCTATCCCCTATCTCCTGTCTCCTGTCTCCTGTCCCCTGTCTCCTGTCTCCTGTCCCCTGTCTCCTGTCCCCTGTCCCCTATCTCCTGTCTCCTGTCTCCTGTCCCCTGTCTCCTGTCTCCTGTCCCCTGTCTCCTGTCCCCTGTCCCCTATCTCCTGTCTCCTGTCTCCTGTCCCCTGTCTCCTGTCTCCTGTCTCCTGTCCCCTGTCTCCTGTCCCCTGTCCCCTATCTCCTGTCTCCTGTCTCCTGTCCCCTATCTCCTGTCCCCTGTCTCCTGTCTCCTGTCCCCTGTCCCCTGTCTCCTGTCTCCTGTCTCCTGTCCCCTGTCTCCTGTCTCCTGTCTCCTGTCCCCTGTCTCCTGTCCCCTGTCCCCTATCTCCTGTCTCCTGTCTCCTGTCCCCTGTCTCCTGTCCCCTGTCTCCTGTCTCCTGTCCCCTGTCCCCTATCTCCTGTCTCCTGTCTCCTGTCCCCTGTCTCCTGTCTCCTGTCTCCTGTCCCCTGTCTCCTGTCCCCTGTCCCCTATCTCCTATGTCCTGTCTCCTGTCTCCTGTCTCCTGTCCCCTGTCTCCTGTCCCCTGTCTCCTGTCCCCTGTGCCCTATCTCCTATGTCCTATCTCCTGTCTCCTGTCCCCTGTCTCCTGTCTGCTGTCCCCTGTCTCCTGTCTCCTGTCCCCTATCTCCTATCTCCTGTCCCCTATCTCCTGTCTCCTGTCTCCTGTCCCCTGTCTCCTGTCTCCTGTCCCCTGTCCCCTATCTCCTATCTCCTGTCTCCTGTCTCCTATCCCCTGTCTCCTGTCCCCTGTCTCCTGTCTCCTGTCCCCTGTCCCCTGTCTCCTGTCCCCTGTCCCCTGTCTCCTGTCCCCTATCCCCTATCTCCTGTCTCCTGTCTCCTGTCCCCTGTCTCCTGTCCCCTGTCTCCTGTCCCCTGTCTCCTATCTCCTGTCCCCTGTCTCCTGTCCCCTGTCTCCTGTCTCCTGTCTCCTGTCCCCTGTCTCCTGTCCCCTGTCTCCTGTCTCCTGTCCCCTGTCTCCTGTCCCCTGTCCCCTATCTCCTATGTCCTGTCTCCTGTCTCCTGTCTCCTGTCTCCTGTCCCCTGTCTCCTGTCCCCTGTCTCCTGTCCTGTGCCCTATCTCCTATGTCCTGTCTCCTGTCTCCTGTCCCCTGTCTCCTGTCTCCTGTCCCCTGTCTCCTGTCCCCTGTCCCCTATCTCCTATGTCCTGTCTCCTGTCTCCTGTCTCCTGTCTCCTGTCCCCTGTCTCCTGTCCCCTGTGCCCTATCTCCTATGTCCTGTCTCCTGTCTCCTGTCCCCTGTCTCCTGTCTCCTGTCCCCTGTCTCCTGTCCCCTGTCCCCTATCTCCTATGTCCTGTCTCCTGTCTCCTGTCTCCTGTCCCCTGTCTCCTGTCCCCTGTCTCCTGTCCCCTGTGCCCTATCTCCTATGTCCTGTCTCCTGTCTCCTCCACTCTCTTTATATTAAAATAACGTCATGTCACAATCTGTAGAATCTGAATTAAAGGAAGAAGTTGTCCTTCAAAATAAAAGCCTGCTGCGCCCCGAGCAGAAGAGGAGTTGCTGAACTGGACCTCCCTCTCTGTTCCTCAGATGTGTGTGTGAGTGAGGCCGAGCTGGGTTCCCCCGGCTGGAGGGAACCTCTGGAATCTCTGGAACCTCTGGACTGCGTCCGAGCCTCTGAACTGTGCAACCAGAACAGCCAGTGCAGCTCGCGGTACCGGATCATGAGGCAGTGCCTGTCCGGGGGGGACAAGGAGCGCAGTACCATGCTGGCCTCCCGGGAGTGCCAGGGGGCGCTAGAGGTGCTGCAGGACTCGCCGCTCTACGCCTGCCGCTGCAAGAGGGGCATGAAGAAGGAGCTGCAGTGTCTGCAGAACTACTGGAGCATCCACATGGGTCTGAGTGAGGGTGAGTCCACCTACCTCCTGGTCCTCGTCTGAGCTGAGACCTGAACCTCTTGGTCCTGGTCTGAGCTGAGACCTGAACCTCCTGGTCCTGGTCTGAGCTGAGACCTGAACCTCCTGGTCCTGGTCTGACCTGAGACCTGAACCTCCTGGTCCTGGTCTGAGCTGAGACCTGAACCTCCTGGTCCTGGTCTGAGCTGAGACCTGAACCTGCATCGATGTTTCTGTTCAATGTTGACAAGAGGAAGAGAAGGAGGAGTGTGCTTGTTTTTAAGTGGTGTACTATTACACATAGTACTGTGTTACAGTGGTGTACTTGTTTGGTTGTTTGTTGGTTCAGTGGTGTACTATTACAGTACTGTGTTACAGTGGTGACTATTACATAGTACTGTGTTACAGTGGTGTACTATTACACAAAGTACTGTGTTACAGTGATGTACTATCACATAGTACTGTGTTACAGTGGTGTACTATTACACATAGTACTGTGTTACAGTGGTGTACTATTACACAAAGTACTGTGTTACAGTGGTGTACTATCACATAGTACTGTGTTACAGTGATGTACTATCACATAGTACTGTGTTACAGTGGTGTACTATCACATAGTACTGTGTTACAGTGGTGTACTATTACACATAGTACTGTGTTACAGTGGTGTACTATTACACATAGTACTGTGTTACAGTGGTTTGGTGGGTGTACTATTACACAGAGTACTGTGTTACAGTGGTGTACTATTACACAGATAGTGTGTGGTGTACTATTACACAGAGTACTGTGTTACAGTGGTGTACTATTCAGTTTGTTGTGGTGTTTTGTTGTTGGTTTTTGACTACTGTGTTATAGTGGTGTACTATTACACAAAGTACTGTGTTACAGTGGTGTACTATT
>JACSYO010001575.1:22500-26543 GCA_016806645.1 Ophiodon elongatus
TTCTAAAGTAGCTGACAACCACCATATTAATATTTGAGATAAATAATAAGCTCCAAACACAACTGATAACTGATAAAACATAATGTTGACTGTTTGTGATAAAAAGCAGCTGAGTTCATCTTCAAGCCTCTGAAGAGTTCACAGGCCGACCTCTGTGACCTGTGATGATGTCATTATGCTGTGATTTCCCAGCAGCCCCTCTGAGAGCAGCTGGGAGGGAGGCGGGGCCTAATGAGCTGAGGGACAGGAAGCTGCTGTCGTTCTTGTAACCTTTTCTTCTTCGGTTCCGTCTTCCTTTGAGGATGCTCAGGATTACTCTGGACTCAAAGAGACCACCACCGTGAGACTCAAAGAGACAGAGACCACTACAGTGAGACTCAAAGAGACACAGAGACCACTACAGTGAGACTCAGAGACACAGAGACCACTACAGTGAGACTCAAAGAGATACAGAGACCACTACGGTGAGACTCAAAGAGACACAGAGACCACTACAGTGAGACTCAAAGAGACACAGAGACCACTACGGTGAGACTCAGAGACACAGAGACCACTACAGTGAGACTCAAAGAGACAGGAGCCACTACGGTGAGACTCAGAGACACAGAGCCATACAGTGAGACTCAAGAGACACAGAGACCACTACGGTGAGACTCAGAGACACAGAGACCACTACAGTGAGACTCAAAGAGACACAGAGACCACTACAGTGAGACTCAGAGACACAGAGACCACTACAGTGAGACTCAAGAGACACAGAGACTACGTGGACAGTGAGACTCAAAGAGATACAGAGACCACTACAGTGAGACTCAAAGAGACACAGAGACCACTACAGTGAGACTCAAAGACAAAGAGACCACTACAGTGAGACTCAAAGAGACACAGAGACCACTACAGTGAGACTCAGAGACACAGAGACCACTACGGTGAGACTCAGAGACACAGAGACCACTACAGTGAGACTCAAAGAGACACAGAGACCACTACAGTGAGACTCAGAGACACAGAGACCACTACGGTGAGACTCAGAGACACAGAAACCACTACAGTGAGACTCAAAGAGACACAGAGACCACTACAGTGAGACTCAAAGAGACACAGAGACCACTACAGTGAGACTCAAAGAGATACAGAGACCACTACAGTGAGACTCAAAGAGACACAGAGACCACTACAGTGAGACTCAAAGAGACACAGAGACCACTACAGTGAGACTCAGAGACACAGAGACCACTACAGTGAGACTCAGAGACACAGAGACCACTACAGTGAGACTCAAAGAGACACAGAGACCACTACAGTGAGACTCAGAGACACAGAGACCACTACAGTGAGACTCAGAGACACAGAGACCACTACAGTGAGACTCAAAGAGACACAGAGACCACTACAGTGAGACTCAGAGACACAGAGACCACTACGGTGAGACTCAGAGACACAGAGACCACTACAGTGAGACTCAAAGAAACACAGAGACCACTACAGTGAGACTCAGAGACACAGAGACCACTACAGTGAGACTCAAAGAAACACAGAGACCACTACAGTGAGACTCAAAGAGACACAGAGACCACCACAGTGAGACTCAAAGAGACACAGAGACCACTACAGTGAGACTCAGAGACACAGAGACCACTACAGTGAGACTCAAAGAGACACAGAGACCACTACAGTGAGACTCAAAGAGACACAGAGACCACTACAGTGAGACTCAAAGAGATGCTAAACGACCACAAAGACACAAAACTACCTCAAAGAGAGACACAGACCACAAAGAGACTCAAAATGACCCCAGAAAGACGCAAAGTGACCACAAAGAGACTCAAAGTGTCCACAAAGAGACTCTAAACCACCACAAAGAGACTCTAAACCACCACAAAGAGACTCTAAACCACCACAAAGAGACTCTAAACCACCACAAAGAGACACTAAACCACCACAAAGAGACTCTAAACCACCACAAAGAGACTCTAAACCACCACAAAGAGACACTAAACCACCACAAAGAGACACTAAACCACCACAGTGAGACACTAAACCACCACAAAGAGACTCTAAACCACCACAAAGAGCCTCTAAACCACCACAAAGAGACTCTAAACCACCACAAAGAGACACTAAACCACCACAAAGAGACACTAAACCACCACAAAGAGACTCTAAACCACCACAAAGAGACTCTAAACCACCACAAAGAGACAGTAAACCACCACAAAGAGACTCTAAACCACCACAGAGACTCTAAACCACCACAAAGAGACTCTAAACCACCACAAAGAGACACTAAACCACCACAAAGAGACACTAAACCACCACAAAGAGACTCTAAACCACCACAAAGAGACTCTAAACCACCACAAAGAGACAGTAAACCACCACAAAGAGACTCTAAACCACCACAAAGAGACAGTAAACCACCACAAAGAGACTCTAAACCACCACAAAGAGACTCTAAACCACCACAAAGAGACAGTAAACCACCACAAAGAGACTCTAAACCACCACAAAGAGACTCTAAACCACCACAAAGAGACACTAAACCACCACAAAGAGACTCTAAACCACCACAAAGAGACACTAAACCACCACAAAGAGACTCTAAACCACCACAAAGAGACACTAAACCACCACAAAGAGACTCTAAACCACCACAAAGAGACTCTAAACCACCACAAAGAGACTCTAAACCACCACAAAGAGACTCTAAACCACCACAAAGAGACTCTAAACCACCACAAAGAGACTCTAAACCACCACAAAGAGACACTAAACCACCACAAAGAGACTCTAAACCACCACAAAGAGACTCTAAACCACCACAAAGAGACAGTAAACCACCACAAAGAGACTCTAAACCACCACAAAGAGACTCTAAACCACCACAAAGAGACAGTAAACCACCACAAAGAGACTCTAAACCACCACAAAGAGACTCTAAACCACCACAAAGAGACAGTAAACCACCACAAAGAGACTCTAAACCACCACAAAGAGACTCTAAACCACCACAAAGAGACACTAAACCACCACAAAGAGACACTAAACCACCACAAAGAGACACTAAACCACCACAAAGAGACTCTAAACCACCACAAAGAGACTCTAAACCACCACAAAGAGACAGTAAACCACCACAAAGAGACTCTAAACCACCACAAAGAGACACTAAACCACCACAAAGAGACACTAAACCACCACAAAGAGACACTAAACCACCACAAAGAGACACTAAACCACCACAAGCATGCTAATGGGGCTGGGTGGGTCCATGGTCATATTATTTGTATGACCCCCCCCTGAGTGAAGGTGGTGAAGAGGTTCTGCAGAGAGCCTGAGGACTGAAGAGAGCCATGTCATCGATCTTTACGAGGCGGATCTAAAACAGAACAGACTCTAAACCACCACAAAGAGACACTAAACCACCACAAAGAGACACTAAACCACCACAAAGAGACACTAAACCACCACAAAGAGACTCTAAACCACCACAAAGAGACTCTAAACCACCACAAAGAGACACTAAACCACCACAAAGAGACACTAAACCACCACAAAGAGACACTAAACCACCACAAAGAGACACTAAACCACCACAAAGAGACACTAAACCACCACAAAGAGACACTAAACCACCACAAAGAGACTCTAAACCACCACAAAGAGACACTAAACCACCACAAAGAGACACTAAACCACCACAAAGAGACTCTAAACCACCACAAAGAGACTCTAAACCACCACAAAGAGACTCTAAACCACCACAAAGAGACAGTAAACCACCACAAAGAGACTCTAAACCACCACAAAGAGACTCTAAACCACCACAAAGAGACAGTAAACCACCACAAAGAGACTCTAAACCACCACAAAGAGACTCTAAACCACCACAAAGAGACAGTAAAAAACCACAAAGAGACTCTAAACCACCACAAAGAGACTCTAAACCACCTCAAAGAGACAGTAAACCACCACAAAGAGACTCTAAACCACCACAAAGAGACACTAAACCACCACAGAGACTCTAAACCACCACAAAGAGA
>JACSYO010001576.1:5000-26708 GCA_016806645.1 Ophiodon elongatus
AACGCAGCTGGTAGCAGCTAGCTCCTGCTAAGCTAACGCTAGCTGCAGCTGTTAGCAGCTAGCAGTTAGCTCCTGCTAACAGCTGTTCCTGGCGTTGAGGATCGATTATTGTGATCAGGAGGCTTTTTGTAGGCGCTTCTGTGAGAACCTGGAGAGAGTAACGAGGTACAGGTACTTGTACTCCACTTGAGTATTTATATTCTCTGATACTTTATACTTGTACTTCACTGCTGATATTTAACATCAGAGCTGGAACTAACTGGTTCCCAGTAAGATGAACGTGACTGTAGTACTACTAATACTACTACTACCACCTACCACCACTGATACTACTACTACTGTTACTACTACCACTAATACTACTACTACCACCGATACTACTACTACTACCACTGATACTATTACCACTGATACTACTACCACTGATACTACTACCACTGATACTACTACCACCACTGATACTACTACCACTGATACTACTACTACCACTGATACTACTACTACTACTACCACTGATACTACTACTACCACTGATACTACTACTACTACTACCACTGATACTACTGATACTACTACTACTACTACCACTGATACTACTACTACCACCACTGATACTACTACTACCACCACTGATACTACTACTACTACCACTGATACTACTGATACTACTACTACCACTGATACTACTGATACTACTACTACTACTGATACTACTACTACCACTGATACTACTACTACTACTACTACTACTACCACTGATACTACTACTACCACTGATTGTTGAGTCTCTGTAAGCTGAACTAAGGAGTGTGATGAAACAGAGCATGTCTCTGAGCTCAGGTCTTGAGGGCCCCAGGTCTTGAGGGCCCCAGGTCTTGAGGGCCCCAGGTCTTGAGGGCCCCAGGTCTTGAGGGGCCCAGGTCTTGAGGGGCCCAGGTCTTGAGGGGCCCAGGTCTTGAGGGGCCTAGGTCTTGAGGGGCCCAGGTCTTGAGGGGCCCAGGTGATCCGTTTGAGGAGGCTCTGGAACGGGTGCAGCGACTGGAGGCTCAGAGCAGTCGGGCTGTGCTCCATCGACTGGTACAGACGGAGCACGAGAGGTCAACGCAGGAGGTCAACATTGCATTTTCACATGTTGTTGGGGAGGAGGTTCCCTCTGACTTTCCACACCAATGTGGGGAGGAGGTTCCCTCTGACTTTCCACACCAATGTGGGGAGGAGGTTCCCTCTGACTTTCCACACCAATGTGGGGAGGAGGTTCCCTCGAACTTTCCACACCAATGTGGGGAGGAGGTTCCCTCGGACTTTCCACACCAATGTGGGGAGGAGGTTCCCTCGGACTTTCCACACCAATGTGGGGAGGAGGTTCCCTCGGACTTTCCACACCAATGTGGGGAGGAGGTCCAAACGATATTTCAAAAGGGCTCGACCCTCTTCGTGTTCTCATTCTCACGTACATCAAAACAACGGGCAGAGCCTTGGACCAGGGAAGACCTGCGTCTTCACCATTTAGCTTTTAGGGTTCCATTCTCTCGCTCCACTGCTCCGCCGCTAGCTGGATGATGGGCACAGCGGTTTCTGAGGTCGATACCGAAGTAGCTGCTCAACTCTTGGAGAGCCTGGTTAACAAAATGGGAGCCGTTGTCACTTGATGGTTTGTTTAGCGGCAGGACAAACTTAAACCCCCTTAGACCACAAACAGCACTTTTTACCTTTTTAGATGGTGTTCGCTCAATGAAATCCCCCATCATATGTTCAAAGGGTCTTGTAGGAGGTGGGTGTGCCCATCATATGTTCAAAGGGTCTTGTAGGAGGTGGGTGTGCCCATCATATGTTCAAAGGGTCTTGTAGGAGGTGGGTGTGCTGCCTGTTGAGACTTTAACTGGTCTTCCTACATTATGCGTTGCACAGGTGATGCAGGCTTGACCGTGTTTTTGTGCGTAGGCCAAAAAACCTTTAATGAACCAATTTTTCAGGTTGTATATTTCTGATGAGGCCTACGTCATATTTACCCGTCGCCCAGAGAGAAGACGGTACTTCCTGTAAGGGAGGAGGAGACTGGAGGCGTCAGAAGACATGACAGTGTGAGGCTCGTCATCATCAAACCAACACAGAGCGTGAGGCGGCTGTGAGCGTATGGAATGGTTTCATGTGAATACCTGTGTGGGGAGTACATCACCTGAGGATCACCTGTTGCTTCCCAATCTGTGATCGACTGGCATTGAAGCACAAAAGGTCCCAACAGAAAAAATAACAGAAGCTGCACATCTCTGATGAGACCGAATCATAGTAGAGTATCAATCAAAACACTTTTTCAAACTCATCGTCTCTGCTGGAGAAACATGTGCGGTGCAGGGCATGAATGTGAGGGTCATGTGATCTGACTTCAGCACAAGGGCCCAGTGATGCCTCATGTCCTGAGCCACTGGAATGAGGATCAGCCACTGGTACACATATAAAGGTGTGATAGGCTATGTTGGACCAGGGTCATGTTGGTGGGAGTGCGTACGACTTTTAAACCTTCAGGTGTGTAAATCAAACCTCCTCACGTCAGCTTCAAGTCTCTGACCAACACGTTTACAGGACAGACGTCTGAGGACACGCATGCTTAGTTCTCTCTGGAGGAGCTCCTGATCTTTGTGTTCACTTGTGAGTGGAACCGTGAAATATTTCTTTAACATCAACCTGAGGCTCCTACATAATAGACATATTGTCCACTAAGTTTAGGGTGAGGCAAATCTTTTGTTCTTATAACTGAGTGTGTGAATCCTGAATCTACAAGGAAAACTATTTCAAATCCCCCTACTATCAATTCGTCTCTGGTAATCTTCTAAAAGGCTATCTATCTATCTATCCCTGCAATGTGTATGTGTGCTACTACTACCACTGATGCTACTACTACCACTGATGCTACTACTACCACTGATGCTACTACTACCACTGATGCTACTACTACCACTGATGCTACTACTACCACTGATGCTACTACTACCACTGATGCTACTACTGATGCTACTACCACTGATGCTACTACTACTATTTTATACAGTAGCTTACTTTTTTATAGATAGTATTTTAAACATTACTGCTCGTATGGCGCAGTGTTCCGGTTTAACTAGTGATGAATAGCGTTGGTGTTTTTTCTTAAACGTTTCCATACATACAATGAAGGTTGCACAAAATATTATTGCTTTAAGTTTAGTTTGAGTGCTGGTCAGTAATGTTTCTGTCCCTCATTCTGTCCTGCAGACGTCCAGCAGCTGGTGGTGGTTAAAGAAGAGGTTCCCCCTGAGCAGCAGGAGTGGAGCTCCAGTCTGGACCAGGGGGACCAGGAGGACCCAGAGCCCCCTCACATTAAAGAGGACCAGGAGGACCCAGAGCCCCCTCACATTAAAGAGGACCAGGAGGACCCAGAGCCCCCACACATTAAAGAGGAACAGGAGGACCCAGAGCCCCCACACATTAAAGAGGACCAGGAGGACCCAGAGCCCCCTCACATTAAAGAGGGCCAGGAGGACCCAGAGCCCCCACACATTAAAGAGGAACAGGAGGAACTCTGGACCAGTCAGGAGGGAGAGCAGCTTCAAGGGCTGGAGGAGGCTGATATCACCAAGTTCACATTCACTCCTGTCCCTGTGAAGAGTGAAGATGATGAAGAGGAACCTCAGTCCTCACAGCTTCATCAAAGACTAACTGAACAGATGGAA
Organism: Ophiodon elongatus; assembly: GCA_016806645.1. Lineage (NCBI taxonomy): Eukaryota > Metazoa > Chordata > Actinopteri > Perciformes > Hexagrammidae > Ophiodon > Ophiodon elongatus. Next base: position 8,705 of record JACSYO010001576.1, read on the forward strand.
ACAGAAGCTGATGGAGAGGACTGTGGAGGACCAGAACCAGACAGGGACTCAGGACCAGATATAGATTCAGATCCTGATAAAGTCTCTGTCAGTGATTTGAGATGTAGATTTAGCACCAAGAGAACTCAAGACCACATGAGGGCTCTTACAGGAGAGAAACCTTTCAGCTGCTCCGTTTGTCAGAAGGCTTTTACCCAGAGGGGACATCTACAGAAACACATGAGGATCCACACCGGGGAGAAACCGTTCAGCTGCTCAGCTTGTGGTAAAGCTTTCAGTGAAAGTGGAAATCTGAAGAAACATATGAGATATCATACGGGAGAAAAACTTTTCAGCTGCTCTGTTTGTCAGAAGTCTTTTACCCAGAGGGGACATCTACAGAAACACATGAGGATCCACACCGGGGAGAAACCGTTCAGCTGCTCCGACTGTGGTAAAGCTTTCAGTGAAAGTGGAAATCTGAAGGTACACATGAGATCTCATACGGGAGAGAAACCTTTTGGCTGCTCAGTCTGTAGGAAGTCTTTTACACATGGTAGCGATTTACAGAAACACACGAGAATCCACACAGAAGAGAAACCGGTCAGCTGCTCGGTTTGTGGTAAAGCTTTATGTGAAAGTGGAAATATGACTGGACATGTTAAAACTCTTCCAGGAGAGAAAAGCTGCAGCGTTTGTGAACAAAGACTTAATTGGCTTGCAGGTAAAGGGAATTTTAATAATATATTATTGTTATAATATTTATTGACTGATCCAAGTTAATGTTTTTATATGTTGTTCATCTTGCTTCATCTTTGATTCAACTTTTTCTGCACGCAGACCACATGAGAGCAAAATGTAATTGAACACCTAAAAGAAGTGTAGTTTAAGTATTCATAATATTTTCACCTCTATACCTCGATGTCAGTCATTCTCTGCTGACAGTTAACTGAGGCCGTCATATCCATCGATGCTCCAGATTAGGCTGGTTTCCGCCCAATTGAGGTTCCCAGGTTTTTGCCTTGGCAACTACTACAGCTGCAGCCCTTCTGGCCAACCGGTACCTGTCTGCCGTTTCCTGAGAGCCCTGGGACAACCGAGCCCGAAAGGCCTCCTTCAGCGGGTTCTTAGATTTCTGCCATGAGGGCACCGATGAATGTCTGACCACAGCTCCTAGCAGCTGCTTCCACTATGGAGGCTTTAAACATGGCATGCATGAATTCTTCTGCAGGTGGGAGTTTAAGACCTTACGGAAAGGGACCTCAGCCAGATGTTCCCAGTTCACGCTCACCACACGCTTGGGTTTACTTGGTCTGTCCAGCAGCCTCCCCCACCATCTGCTCCAGCTCACCAATAGGTGGTGAACAGTTGACAGCTCTGCTCCTCTCTTCATCCGAGTTTCCAAGACATACGGCCGCAGATCTGATGATGTGACCACGAAGTTGATAATAGAACTTTAGCCTAGGGTGTTCTGGTGACAAGTACACTTATGAACCACCTTATGCTCAAAAACGGTGTTTGTTATGGCCAATCAATGACTAGCAGAGAAGTCCAACAACAAAGCACCACTTGGGTTTAGGTCAGGCAGGCCGTTCCTCCCAATCACCTCCCTCCAGGTTTCGCCATCGTTACCCTAATGAGCGTGAAAGTCCCCCAGCAGAATTTTAGAGTCCCCAGTTGGTGCCCTTTCCAGAAAACCACCCAGAGACAGCCAGAAGGCCGGGTACTTAGAGCTGCTTTTTGGTGCTTATGCACAAACAGAAGTCAGAGACTTCCCATCAGTGACTCACTCTTCACCAGGAACTTGTGAGTATCCCCACACCCTCCAGGCTCCTCTTACCCCGGACAACTCCGGAAAAGGATCAAATCCAGCCCATCTCCAAGAGTTTGGTTCCAGAACCAGTGCTATGCGTGGAGGTGCGCTCCGGTTTCTTTTCTGCCAGAGAGGTGACATTCAAGGTCTCTAGAGCTAGTCTGCGATGCCAGGGGTCGGCACGCCTAGGTCCTTGCCCTTGCCTGCCACCTGGACCACATTGCACCCGACCCCAATGCTGATCCCTGAGTGGTGGGCCCATGTGCAATGGCACAGCCACCAGACGCTCGCCGGCCCCTTCCCTGAGACCACTTTACCTTTACAGGTCTGTTCGAGGAGAAATGGAAGTTTGGCCATCCAGTCTACATGTTTTTTGTGGAATTGCAAGGCCTACTGCTGTGTCCCTCTGGGTTCCCTCTGGGTTCTCTCTGGATTGCACCCTCCAGGTTGGATGTGAGTCACTGCCCTCAGCAAGGGAGTTCTCTGGGTCTTGTTCACTAGTGAGGTTGAAATGGAGAGTAAGCAAAGCTCTTGATTTTCCAGTCCGTCTACGTTCCGACCCTCACCTATAGTCATGAGCTTTGGGTAGTGACCGAAAGAATGAGATTGAGAATATAAGCAGCCGAAATGAGCTTCCTTTGTAGGGAGTCTGGGCTCAGCCTTAGCGATAGAAAGAGCAGCTCAGACATCCGGAGGGAGCTCGGAGTAGAGACGCTGCTCCTTCATGTCGAAAGGGACCAGCTGAGGTGGTTCAGCACCTGATCAGGATCCTCCTGGACGCCTCCCTTTAGACGTTTTACAAGCTGAGAGACTATATCTTGATGTATCGTCTGGCCTGGGAATGCCTCTGGGTTCATCAGGAAGAGCTGGAAAGCATTGCTGAGGAGAAGGAAATCATCTGGAATACCCTCCTAAACCTGCGGACCCCACAACACGGCTCTAGTTAAGAGGAATATGATGGATCGATGGATTTTTATTTGACTTCTTTGATTGCAAAAAACAAGATGCTTTGACTATTCTGATTCTTATGAAACTTGCCACACGCATCAGACCTGGCAAAAATAGATATCTGAAATTGGCTCAATAGTGCCCACTAATGGTTTTCAAAGTCAAAGCCCCCCCCCTTTAAATTTCATATCAATGTGTGAAATTTGGTAAGCATATGTATCATGGCCAGACGTTAATGTTCAAAATCTTTGGGCGGACTTGGAAGAGAATTTCTGGATTCAGTAGGTTATAATAAAAATCTATTTAATAAAAGTTGGCAATATAGTGCATAATCCTCAGCTGAGGGTTCATAAGCCAATGGCAGGCCACAGCCTTTCAACAGTTGCCTTTAAAAAAAGCAGCCTGCGAGAGTTATCTGTCTGTGCGCATTGACCTAAGAGAGCCTCGAACTGACCAGTAAATTTGATTATATAGTCCAATGAAAATGTGCATCGTCGCCTCTCATTGGCTCAGTTTTACAACATATATTCGGCTAAAGTTTCACATGGCTAGAATCAGCATTCAGATTGGTCAGTTGGTGCATCGCCTCTTCCAGGCTTACTGGCACTTGAAGTCATCTCTCCACCCTCTCATAAAATTGTGCGCACCAACCCCCCTCAAGTGGAGTTGTTTTATTGCCCTTTGTGTTCATCTCGGAGACTTCACTATCTTCATCCCCCTCTCTCTATCTCATTCCATGCATACCTGAACTAAGTCTAAGTAAGAAACTCAAATGTGGCTGTCTTCTATGTCACGCATACTCCTTCCCATAAGGCTCGCTATTCCTTATTAATTATCCTTTTTAAGTATCGTAATTTCTACTTTTATATTATTACAACCTAACAACGTACAGAAAAGCCTCATGGAGCCATACCCTAATCCCAACGAAAGTTAAAAGTGCTCAAATTTGTTTTCTGGTTGTTTTTTTTGTGTGGCAACTACAAGCTTTCCACAAAGAAGCCCTCGTGGTGTGTCACCGAGATGTGCGAAATTTGGCAAATATCTTGGGGCCATGCGCTAAACCCAACAGGAAGTCTGTCATTTTTAATTATTTGTGAATTCCTTGTGTTTTTATGGCCATTTCCAAGCCCTATTCTTTAATCATATAAAATGTTTAATATGATTCCCTATTAAACATCAAGCTGTTGTATCTCGACTGATCCCAAACTTGACATGGTTCATAACAATTATGGCCTGAGGGCATGCCAGCATTGACTGATAGTCATTGCGCCATCTACTGGCAACAGGAAGTCAGCATTATGTGACAAACGTCATCCAATTTACATGAAATTTACATTGTATGGTCTACACTTGATACAAAGCAACATAATGCATGTTTAGTACATGTTCTCTACAGCCACATAGGCACAGCAAGTGTGCAATACATAATATCCATTGTCACACACTGCATCATCTAACTCGTGCATGCAGTGTCCGATAGTCATGGCAATGCAGAACCGCATCAACCAGCATCCCGGCAGTACCCCAAACTTACGTGAATGTGCAAGGGGTTGATCATTGCTGCTTGCATCTTTGATTTGTTTGTGTTATTGTAATAACTCTTATCAGAAATATAGGGGATTAGCATATTTCTCAAAGTTTTAACTATTGATTTTATACAGTAGCTTATTTTTTTTATAGATTGTATTTGTATTTGTATGGCGCAGTGTTCCGGTTTAACTAGTGAATAGAGTTAATACATACAATGAAGGTTGCACGAATTATTATTGCTTTAAGTTTAGTCTGTGAGTAATGTGTCTGTCCTTCATTCTGTCCTGCAGACGTCCAGCAGCAGTTGGTGGTTAAAGAAGAGGTTCCCTCTGAGCAGCAGGTGTGGAGCTCCAGTCTGGACCAGGAGGACCAGGAGGATCCAGAGCCCCCACACATTAAAGAGGAACAGGAGGAACTCTGGACCAGTCAGGAGGGAGAGCAGCTTCAAGGGCTGGAGGAGGCTGATATCACCAAGTTCACATTCACTCCTGTCCCTGTGAAGAGTGAAGATGATGAAGAGGAACCTCAGTCCTCACAGCTTCATCAAAGACTAACTGAACAGATGGAGACAGAAGCTGATGGAGAGGACTGTGGAGGACCAGAACCAGACAGGGACTCAGATCCACATAGACATCTAGAACCAGACAGGAACTCAGATCCACATAGACATCTAGAACCAGACAGGAACTCAGATCCAGATAGACATCCAGAACCAGATACTGATGTCAAGATTGAACCGTATTCTGAACCTGATGACAGTGTTGACGTTGAGTTTTGGAAAGAGACCAGGAAACATCAGTCAGGGTTCACTTACCAGAGAAATAAAAAAGTCTCTGTAAATGATGGATTTAATAGCAGCAAGAAACCATTCAGCTGCTCTGATGACAAGGCTGAAACTGAACCCAAGACTGATGACAGAGGTGATGGTGATCAACCTCCATCAGGTCCAAAGCATCTGAAAGGTGAGGAGGTCTCTGTCAGAGAGACAGGATGTAACACTGACATGAAACCTTCCAGCTTCTCTGAGTGTCTTGAAGGATCTGAAGACCGCCTCACTCTGCTGACACACCAGAACCCTCCCACAGGGGAGAAACCAGTCCGCTGCTCAGTGTGTAACTCAGACTGCAGTGACAGCGAGTCTTTAGTTCAACACATGAGGATCCACATGAGACGAACACGGTTCAGATGCCAAACTTGTGGTGAAGAGTTTGCATGGAGGAGATATCTGACTAAACATATGGAAGTCCACAAAATCTACAGATGCAGTGTTTGTGACCAAAGATTCACTTGGCTTTGTCAACTGAAATACCATAAATGTGTTGGTCGTTGTTTCTCAAGACTTTATCAAAGTCAGACTGAGGAGAACAGAGAGGCAGAACCTCCAGCCAGCAGCTCAACTGAACAGATGGAAACAGAAGCTGATGGAGAGGACTGTGGAGGACCAGAACCAGACAGGAACCCAGATCCAGATAGACATCCAGAACCAGTTACTGATGCTGAGTCTGAAGACTCTTCTGAACCTGAGACTGAAGACAGTGATGACTGGACAGAGATCAGAGAACCTCATTCAGGTTTAAACTCTCAAAAATCTGAAAAATGCATGAGAGTCTGATCTGGGGAGAAACCATTTAGTTGCAGTGTTTATGACAAAAAAACTTGTGTCTACAGGCCAAAAGACATAAATGTGTTGGTCGTCAGTCCTCAAAGCTTCATCAAAGTCAAACTGAGGAGAACAGAGAGGCAGAACCACCAGCCAGAACAGATGGAAACAACACCATCAACTTCTTATATGAGCAACAGTATGGATTTAGCTTCTTCTCATTAAATATGGCTATTTTACAATTTATTGATAAGATTATATCAGCTCTAGATAACAATGAATACACAGTATGGTTTTTCAGGATTTATCAAAAGCTTTCAATACAGTTGATGACATTTTACTCACCACGTTCCTACGACTTTAAAGATTCAGTACTTCAGAAATAGAAAAGAGCATGTGCCTAATGGACCTGTTTATCTCCTTTCTAGTCTTCTGACTGCTCTTTAACACTACATGACATCATTCATATACTGATGGGAGGAGCTACCATGTAAGGTGCCCATCAGGACTAACTAACATTCATACAACATTCACACAGCTATGGGAGCAATTTGGGGTTAAGTTGCCCGTGGACACATCGACATGAACTAGCGGTGTTGGGGATCAAACTGCCGATCCTCTGATTGAAGGACGACCCTGCTCACCACTGATCCACCGTTGCCCCTAATCAAAAGTGTTCTTCTCTTCAAGCAAAGGTCTAGTGTGGGGTCCCACATGGATCAATCCTTGGTCCTCTTTTTCTTATTAATGTAAATGATGTAGTTTGATTCCCAAACTCTATTTGCTATTTTATTTGCTGACGATACCAGTCTGTTTCTACCAACAACAAAAACTTTGAAATCCCGATGAATGTTGTCAACACAGAGATGTGCATGGATGCAAAGTGGTTTAAGGTTTAAGCTCTCTCTTTATATCCAGAGCACTCAATTTCTTTATTTGTTGGGGCTAAAAATAAGAATTACGATAGAGATAAGGCAAAGATAAATATTGATGGTGTACCCAGCTGTTGCAGCTGATAATGGAATCATCATCACAAAATGTAAGAAAACCAGGAGTGCACAACCTAATTAGTTTTTGTGCATCATGGAATAAGTTATTACATCACAAACTATTGCATTATAATGTTTTAAATTCAGCGCATTGTCATAATAATAATAATACGAGAGTGCCCTCTTAAAGCGTAGTAACCTAATTTTACATGACGTAAGTGGAGTCCTTCATTTTAAGCATCATGACTTTGTCTGATTGGTCGAGAGACATTTTCATCAATAATTTCGAAATCATTGACAAAAGTCATGAATACAAGAGATCCTCGGAGAAGATGCTGCATTTAGGATTCTAGGTGATTCTCTGGTCTCCCAAAGCTTTAATCTGCTCCATGAGAGCCGTTAACTATGTATCAAATGTCTTTTTTTTTTTTTACATATTTGAAGTTTTGATTGAAGTTTATAAATGGAGCTTTGATGTTATCGCCCTAGAAACGTATGACTTTGTGTTATTGTGGTTATTTAAATGCATAAAAGCTAAGTGGTGGCGCGGGTCGCCCCGTTGATGAAGGTGCTGCCTCCCTCTGTATTTTAGAAACATAGTGAAAATGTTTTTCAAAGCAGAATATTTCATAACATAAAATCATGTTGTGAATTTTAGAAATAATTAAATCTTTCAATAAATTTTGACTTGTGGACTGACGAGTCCTGCGTTTGAGAGGAGACGGTGGACTGTTGCTGCTGTGAGTTATTCATATTCATAATTTGAATGTTGACGTGAGTGAAGCTTCAAACTATTCGGTACGGACCGTGTTATGGATATGATTTGGATTAAGATATTAAAGATAACGTTAAACTTGATATTGTGATATTTTTTTACCTTTTTCATACTTTTTTGTGTTAACACATTTTCAATAAAATGTTCACACTCTTCTATGAATGTGTTTGCACTTAATTTAAGTTTCAAAGCTCTATCAGACGCTAAGCCACGCCCACATCCGAGTTCCCATCAGCCATCTTGAATTACAAGATTGGTCTGTAATAATACATTATCGTCATGTATTTGTTGATTCTTTTTTGTATTGTTAATCAAAATCTTAGTCAAATAAATGTAGTGCAATAAAAAGTACAATGTGTACCTCTGAGATGTAGTAGAGTATAAAGTACAACATGTATCTCTGAGATATGTACCTCTTAAGATGTAGTACAGTATAAAGTACAACATGTACCTCTGAGATGTAGTACAGTATAAAGTACAACATGTACCTCTGAGATGTAGTACAGTATAAAGTACAATATGTACCTCTGAGATGTAGTAATAGTAGAAGCATAAAGTGACGTCATTTGGAAATATTCAAGTAAAGTACCTAGAAATGTAATATAAATACACTACTTGAGTAAATGTACTTGCTTCCAGTCCGCCGCTGCTCTTTTATTGTGAAGGCCCGAGGAGCGGAAGTGGTGCGAGTGTTTCCGGGTCGCACAGTCAGCAGGTCAGCTGAGTGAAAAGAAGGACACAAACACAGAGTACTTTTCTTTAGTCTTCTTTGACTCCATCTGTGGAAAATGTCCACATTTCAGGATGTTCAACGTGAATCCAAACGGCGGCTCTAACTGCGGCTCGCGGACCTCTGATGGGACGTTTGGAGACAATATCCGGATATGAAAAGGAGCAAAGTGCTGGATGTGGTTTTAAAGGCCGACATGGAGCTGCGGAGAGAAGCAGGTTGGTTTTCTTTCTGCTGCTGGAAACATGTGTCCTGCTGCCCTGCTGCTAAGCTAACGCTAGCTGCAGCTGGAAACATGTGTCCTGCTGCCCTGCTGCTAAGCTCACGCTAGCTTCAGCTGATAGCAGCTAGCTCCTGCTAACAGCTGTTAGCAGTAGCTCGTGCTAAGCTAACGCTAGCTCCTGCTAACAGCTGTTCCTGGTGTTGAGGATCGATTCTTGTGATCAGGAGGCTTTTTGTAGACGCTTCATGTTCTCTGTGAGAACCTGGAGAGAGTAACGAGGTACAGGTACTTGTACTCCACTTGAGTATTTATATTATTTGATACTTCATACTTGTACTGCAGTAAACAAGAGGAAGTACTCAGATGTTTTACTTAGGTAAAAGTACTACTACCACAGTGAGAAATACTCTGTTTCAAGTAAAAGTCCTGAATTCACAACAGATTATGCAGAATAATATGAATGATGCTGGTAAATTATTCTGTAATAATACATCTTTGTTCCTTTTAAAAGAGAGAGCGAGACATAACTTTGTTGGTACAATATACAGATTATCCTAAAAACATGATCATAAATTACTGTGTGAGAAATCTAAGAACGATAATTGACAGCATACACAAACAGTCCTGTCATGTTTCTTTTAGAGATGCATCCATCGACCGATTGAAGAATCAGAGTTTTTGAGGAACCCAAAAGGAATCGGTTGGTCAGCCGCAGACGTCCTCCAGCCAAACGGCTTCTGAAGAGAAGGGCGGACATTGTTGAAGGCGGTTCAGAGAAGGTTCGGTAAAAAAGGAGCCGCTGTACACTTAGGCCTCTGTTCTTGGTTCCAGGTAAGTTATATTCTTATTACTAATATTATTATTAGCCTGTTACTATAATATTTAGACACAGCCCTCATACAAGGACCGGATGGCTTGTGGCAACAACTCCGGTACCTCGTATTCCTGCAGTACCTCCCAAAGGACTTCCCAGGGGGATACGTTCGTAAATTTCTCCAAGTCCACAAAACACAGACTGGATGGGCCTCCCATGACCCCTCCCAACAGGCCTGTAAGGGTGAAGAGCTGATCCACTGGTCCAGAGCCAACACAGGGTCTGCGCTGCTCCTTCTGGATCTGAGGTTCGACAATCGGTCGGAGCCTGTTTTCCGGAACCTCTAGAATACATTTTCTCGGGGAGGCTGAGCAGTGTGATACCCCAATAATTTAACCACACTCTCTGGTCCCCTATTTTAGAAATGGGAACCACTACCACGGTGCCACTTCACAGGCTGTGTCCCTGACCTCCATGCGACAATGAAGATGCATTCCAGTCAAGACAGCCCAACTATGTCCAGAGCTTTCAGCACCTCAGGGTGAATCGTATCCATCCCTGGCGCCTTGCTGCTGAGGAGCTTTTTTACTTCCTGATCAACATCAGGAATATAGTTGGGTCTTCCACCCGAGTCTTTAAATTCTGCCTCCTCCATTGAGGAAGTGTTGTTCAGGTTCAGGAATTCCTCAAAGTGTTCTTTCCTTGGCTTGACAATATCCTCAGTCCGGATCCATAGTTCTCCTCCTCTTCTGAACACACCCTGAGTCAAGCCCTTATTTCCCTTTCTGAGTCTTCTAAAGATTTTGTCAGAACTTCTTTGAGGTTCAACTGAAAGTCCTTCTCCATAGTTAATAATTTAAATGAATTAGTCTCCCTGAACTCCTCCCACACCTGGGTTTTTGCCTCGGGAACCGCTGCAGCTCTTCTGGCCAACTAGTACCTGTCAGCTGTTTCCTGAGACCCCTGGGCCTTCACCGCTTTTGTCCACCAGCAGGTTCTCAGGTTGCTGCCACGACGGGCAGAGATGACTGTCTGACCACAGGTCCTAGCAACCGTTTCCGCTATGGAGGCTTTAAACATGGCCCACTCCCCCTCCCGGGATGCATTAATTCTTCCTGAGGTGGGAGTTTAAGATCTCGCGGACAGGGACCTCAGCCAGACGTTCCCAGTTCACCCTCACAACACGTTTGGGTTTACTTGGTCTGTCCAGCAGCCTCCCCCTCCATCTGATCCACCTCACCACCAGGTGGTGATCAGTTGACAGCTCTGCTCCTCTCTTCACCCGAGTGTCCAAGACATAGACACAGATCTGATAAAACAACCACAAAGTCGATCATGGATCTTTGGCCGAGGGAATTCTGGTACCAAAAACACTTATGAACCGCTCTATGCTTGAAGATGATGTTTGTTATTACCAAACCATCATTAGCACAGAAGTCCAACAACAAAGCACCACTTGGGTTCAGGTCAGGCCCTTTCTAGAGCTCCACCCAGAGACTCAGAGAAAGTCAGGTACTTACAGAGTCTGTTTGGTGCATAGGCATAAACAACAGTCAGAGACTTACCCTCAGCGACTCGCTCTTCACAAAACTCCAACACAGCGACGTTCAGCGGGGGGCTCGTCAGTAAGCCTAAGTCCCCGTCGTTGCCTGTGGTGGCACAATGTATATATTTTAGGCTGTGTGGCTGGGTCTTGACTCGGGCCAAAGGCGCTTGCTGGGGATTTTATTAAATCAATTACTCTGTTTGTTGGTTTGTCATTTCTGTTTATAGCAGATATTATGAGCTGTGGTGTTGTGCTGTGCGTCCCTTACTCGGGTGCTTCCAGTTCTCCGGTTATAAAGAACCTGAGTTATTTCCACTCAATTTAGAGCTCCATCATCCTCTCTAACTGGAGTAATATGTGAAGTTACTCATCCAGCCAGATGAACATCCAGGAGGTAACCTTTCCTCCGTTACAGGTGGTCCTTCCAACCGGATCCAGTACTCACTGAAGAGAATGGAGCCTGAGGAGACCGATGTCGGAGTCGATCCACCGGTGGTCCGCCGGAGACCCCCCAGGGAGGCGAGACCTCCACCACACCTGTCTGATTACGCTGTTGGCTCCCTCCTCGTGGTCGAGCCACAACAAGCACACCTGCCCAGAGAAGACGGAGAGTCACAACCAGGTCAGTCCTCACGCATCCATCTTCAGAGCCGAGGTCTACTGCGTCACTTTAGGACTGAACCATATTTTTTATCAATTAATCTAACAATTGTTTTTTAAATTTGTCACTAAATTTGATAAGATTTTTTTGAATCACCTAATTATTATTATTATGTGAATGAGATGCTGAAGGTTCTAGACTTTGTTTGTCTTTGCTGACACACTTTTTCAGTGTGTCATGGGGTCAGGGACGGAACCTGTGGAGTCACAGACCAGGGCGGTGGTTCCCATTTTTTTTAAAAGGACAGCTGGTGAAATAGAGTTCAGGGAACTCAGATCTGAGTCTTTGCAGATGATGTGGTTCCATTTGCTTCATCAGTCCGTGACCTTTAGGGACTGGGAGGTTTGCTGCTGAGTGTGAAGCGGTCGGGATGAGAGTCAGTACCTCCAAGTCTGAGTTTATGGTTCTCTGATAGAAAACAGTGTATTGCACCATCCGGGGTGGGAATGAGTCACCGCCATAAGAGAGGGAGTTCAAGTATCTCTGGGTCTTGTTCACCAGTGAGGGTAAAATGGAGCGTGAGATGGACAGGCGGTTTGGTGCGGCGTCATGAAGACGTTGTGCTGAAGAAGAAGGTGAGCCGTAAAGCGAAGCTCTCAATTTACCAGTCCAACTACGTGCAGACCCTCCTTCTGGTCATGAGCTTTGGGTAGTGACCGAAAGAATGAGATGGAGGATACAAGCGGCTGCAAAGAGCTTCCTTTTGTAGGGAGTCTGCGCTCAGCCTTAGAGATAGAGAGAGGAGCTCAGGCATCCGGAGGGAACGGTAAAGAAGCTACTCCTTCAGGATAAAGGGACCAGCTGAGGTGGTTCAACATCTGATCAGGATGCCTCCTGGACGCCTCCCTTTAGAGGTTTAGCAGTTAGTCCAACTGGTAAGAGGCTTAGAGGTAGACCCAGAACACGCTGGAGAGATTACATATCTCGTCTAGTCTGGGTTCATCAGAGCTGGAAAACGTTGCTGCTACCACTACTGATACTACTACTACTATTACCTAGTACTACTACTGAAACTGATTCTGATACCACTACTACTACATGATAAATAGTTATGATACAAAGACTTCCTAAAAATCTAATTCCACCTTTTCAAGCTTGACTTTAACATAAACTCTTTTCTTCAATGTATGTTTCCTGCAGACGTCCAGCAGCTGTTGGTAGTTAAAAAAGAGATTCCCCCTGAGCAGCCAGAGTGGAGCTCCAGTCTGGACCAGGAGGACCCAGAGCCCCCTCACATTAAAGAGGACCAGGAGGACCAGGTGGACCCAGAGCCCCCTCACATTAAAGAGGAACAGGAGGAACTCTGGACCAGTCAGGAGGGAGAGCAGCTTCAAGGGCTGGAGGAGGCTGATATCACCAAGTTCACATTCACTCCTGTCCCTGTGAAGAGTGAAGATGATGAAGAGGAACCTCAGTCCTCACAGCTTCATCAAAGACTAACTGAACAGATGGAGACAGAAGCTGATGGAGAGGACTGTGGAGGACCAGAACCAGACAGGAACTCAGAACCAGATCCTGATGAGGACTCTGGAGATTCTTCTGAACCTGAGACTGATAACAGTGATGACTGGAAGGAGACCAGAGAACCTCAGTCAGGTTTAAACTCTCTGAATAATGACAAAGGTTCTGTCAGTGATTCCAAATGTAGTGCTGGAAAGAAACCATTTCGCTGCTCTCAGTGTTGGAAAAGATTTGTCTTTGAGAGAAATCTAAAGAGACACATGTTAACTCATTCAAGAGAGAAACCATCCAGCTGCTCGGTCTGTAAGAAATCTTTTTCACAGAGTGGGAATTTACAAAAACACATGAGAATCCACACTGGCGAGAAACCATACAGCTGCTCAGTGTGCGGAAAAGCGTTCAGTGATAGTGGTAATCTGAAGGTGCACATGAGATCCCATTCAGGAGAGAAACCTTTCAGCTGCTCACTGTGTGGGAAAAGATTTGGCTTCAAGTCGCATCTGAAGAAACACATAAGAACTCACACAGGAGAGAAACCATTCAGCTGCTCAGTGTGCGGAAAAAGTTTCAGCGATAGTGGAAATCTGAAAGTGCACATGAGAGCTCACACGGGAGAGAAACCATTCAGCTGCTCACTTTGTGAGAAATCGTACACACAGAGCGGAGATTTACAAAGACACATGAGAATCCACACAGGAGAGAAACCGTTCAGCTGCTCAGAGTGCGGGAAAAGATTTGGCTTCAAGTCACATCTGAAGAAACACACAATAACCCACACAGGAGAGAAAAGGTTCAGCTGCAGTATCTGTGACCAAAAGTTCACTTGGCTTTATCAGCTCAGGAGCCATAAGTGTGTTGGTCATCAGTTCTCTCAGCTTCATCAGGAGAACCAAGAGGAAGAACCTCCAGCCAGCAGCAAGGAGGCTGGAGAACCTCAGAGGGACGTGATGTGTGATACCGATGACAAACAATTGCTGCTCAGTGTGTGGGAAAAGTTTTAAACATGTGAGTCATCAGGAAGTCACATGTTTAAAAAGTCATCAGTGTGTTTGTTGACAGCAGTGGAAGCAAAACTGCTGGTTCAGAAGAAACTGTTGAGAAACATTGAACCGGTTCTAGACTTCTGTTTGAAATGAGAAGATCAGGTCGTCTTCAATCCAGCGTGATGGCTTATGAAGTCTATATGGTTTGTAAACAAACATGTTGTGTTATTGTCACATTGATTATAAATGATGCTCATCGGCACACGCTGCTGATGAAGCTACGTTTTAGATGGTTTGTGTCCTCAGTGAGTGAAACTAGTCTAAGCTCACTGTACTTGAACCCCACCGGCGGACGTCTCGTCTCCTTCATAGGAAACTGAAGACACCTCACAACGTTTCCTCATCGTGTGATGAAGTCTGGAGACGTCTCTCCTGGTATTAGTCGTGTGCTGTTGTAGCTTCTACGTTAATATGATGGGATGTCATGTCGTGTTGAAGGTGTAGTAGACATGTGACCTGATTCTGCTTCTGTCTCTACTGTTCTCCTTTTGGAGTTTGGATCATTGCTTTTAGTCTCCTCCAAATAAAAGTTCAGATTTATTCCAATAAATGTTCCTCTCACCTGATTAGTTTGATTGAGACTAACGAGACACTTTAAATTCATCTCTAACATCTATTTTATATTAATGTGAAAAAATCTGGATTCATTCTAGTTCACCAAAAACTACATTTTACAAGACTACATTTTATTTATAGATATATAGACAGATGGATGGATAGATAGATAGATAGATAGATGGATAGATGGATAGATAGACGGATGGATGGATGGATAGATAGATAGATAGACAGATGGATGGATAGATAGATAGACAGATAGATAGACAGATAGATAGACAGATGGATAGATAGATAGACAGATAGACAGATGGATAGATGGATAGATGGATAGATAGACAGATGGATAGATAGATAGACAGATGGATAGATAGATAGACAGATGGATAGATAGATAGACAGATGGATAGATGGATAGATAGACAGATGGATAGATAGACAGATAGATAGACAGATGGATAGATGGATAGATAGACAGATGGACAGATAGATAGATGGATAGACAGATAGATAGATAGACAGATAGATAGATAGACAGATAGATAGATAGACAGATGGATAGATAGACAGATGGACAGATAGATAGATGGATAGATAGATAGATAGACAGATGGATAGATAGACAGATGGATAGATAGATAGATGGATAGATAGATAGATAGATAGACAGATGGATAGATAGATAGATAGATAGATAGATAGATAGATAGATAGACAGATGGATAGATAGCTAGATAGACAGATGGATAGATAGACAGATGGATAGATAGACAGATGGATAGATAGATAGATGGATAGATAGATAGATAGATAGACAGATGGATAGATAGATAGATAGATAGATAGATAGACAGATGGATAGATAGCTAGATAGACAGATGGATAGATAGACAGATGGATAGATAGACAGATGGATAGATAGATAGATGGATAGATAGATAGATAGATAGACAGATGGATAGATAGATAGATAGATAGATGGATGGATGGATGGATCCAAGTTGGAAAAGTAACCAAATAAAGAAAAGAGTGTTTTGATTGAGGACTTTGGTTATATTTACTAGTACACATATAACATTATATTTACTAATACACATTATATAACATATTTACCAATACACATTATATATCATATTTACTAATACATATATTTACTAATACACATATTTACTAATTCACATTATATAACATATTTACTAATACACATTATATTTACTAATACAAATTATATAACATATTTACTAATACATATTATATTTACTTATACACATTATATTTACTAATACAAATTAAAGAACATTATATTTACTAATACACATTATATAACATCATATTTACTAGTACACATTATATTTACTAATACACTATTCATTTGGAACAAGATGGTGTCCAGTCGGAACAACGAAAGTGTTCTTCAGAGGAAGTCTGTAACTTCAGTCACACTTTGAGACTTTTATTTTGAAGCTCAGCAGCTCATCTGCCCCGGAAGCTGTGTTCTTCACTGAGGCTGACGTCACAGTATGAGATCAAGATGGCGTCTATCATCACGTGTGTGTTAGCAGAGTGACTGTTTGATGGAGAGCAGAGGGCTTTGTGACGGAGTTTGTGTGGAGAACAAGTTGGTGTCGTTGTGTGAACATGTGTAAAGTCCAAATGCTGAGAGCGTTGGTGAAGCAGCGACTAACTATAGACCTGACCCAGCTCTAACTATAGACCTGAATCAGTCCTAACTATAGACCTGAATCAGCCCTAACTATAGACCTGAACCAGCCCTAACTATAGACCTGAACCAGCCCTAACTATAAACCTGAACCAGTCCTAACTATAGACCTGAACCAGCCCTAACTATAGACCTGAACCAGCCCTAACTATAAACCTGAACCAGCCCTAACTATAGACCTGAACCAGCCCTAACTATAGACCTGAACCAGCCCTAACTATAGACCTGAACCAGCCCTAACTATAGACCTGAACCAGTCCTAACTATAGACCTGAACCAGCCCTAACTATAGACCTGAACCAGTAACCCTAACCCTAACCAGCTCTCTAGTGGGGTAATATGGTACTATGAGCTCTATAGTGGGGTAATATGGTACTATGAGCTCTATAGTGTGGTAATATGGTACTATGAGCTCTCTAGTGGGGTAATATGGTACTATGAGCTCTCCAGTGGGGTAATATGGTACTATGAGCTCTCTAGTGAAGCAATATGGTACTATGAGCTCTCTAGTGGGGTAATATGGTACTATAAGCTCTCTAGTGGGGTAATATGGTACTATGAGCTCTCTAGTGGGGTAATATGGTACTATGAGCTCTCTAGTGGGGTAATATGGTACTATGAGCTCTCTAGTGGGGCAATATGGTACTACGAGCTCTCTAGTGGGGCAATGTGGTACTATGAGGTCTCTAGTGGGGTAATATGGTACTATGAGCTCTCTAGTGGGGTAATATGGTATTGTGAGCTCTCTAGTGGGGCAATGTGGTACTATAAGCTCTCTAGTGGGGCAATATGGTACTATGAGGTCTATAGTGGAGCAATATGGTACTATGAGCTCTCTAGTGGGGTAATATGGTACTACGAGCTCTCTAGTGGGGTAATATGGTACTATGAGCTCTCTAGTGGGGCAATGTGGTACTATAAGCTCTATAGTGGGGCAAAATGGTACTATGAGCTCTCTATTGGGGCAATATGGTACTATGAGCTCTATAGTGGGGTAACATTGTACTATGAGCTCTCTAGTGGGGTAACATGGTACTATGAGCTCTCTAGTGGGGTAACATGATACTATGAGCTCTCTAGTGGGGTAACATGGTACTATGAGCTCTCTCGTGGAGTAACATGGTACTATGAGCTCTATAGTGGGGTAATATGGTACTATGAGCTCTCTAGTGGGGCAATGTGGTACTATAAGCTCTCTAGTGGGGCAATGTGGTACTACGAGGTCTCTAGTGGGGCAATATGGTACTACGAGCTCTCTAGTGGGGTAATATGGTACTACGAGCTCTCTAGGGGGGCAATATGGTACTACGAGCTCTCTAGTGGGGTAATATGGTACTACGAGCTCTCTAGTGGGGTAATATGGTACTATGAGCTCTCTAGTGGGGCAATATGGTACTATGAGCTCTCTAGTGGGGCAATATGGTACTATGATCTCTCTAGTGGGGTAATATGGTACTATCAGCTATAGAGTTGGTTGAATAAGTCAAAAGCAAAATTTTTGAATGAACACAGGAACTGCTTCATAAGTTTGTTTCTTTCTCTCTACTCCTAGAGAAGAGATCACAGCATAATGTTCCACAACATGAACAACATTTTAAGATTTAATGAAAATCT
>JACSYO010001577.1:0-17500 GCA_016806645.1 Ophiodon elongatus
TACAGTGAGACAGATTACAGTGAGACAGATTACAGTAGTCAGATTACAGTGAGGATTACAGTGAGTCAGATTACGTTGAGTCAGATTACAGTGAGACAGATTACAGTAGTCTGATTACAGTGAGACAGATTACAGTAGTCAGATTATAGTGAGACAGATTACAGTGAGTCAGATTACAGTGATTCAGATTACAGTGAGACAGATTACAGTGATTCAGATTACAGTGAGGATTACAGTGAGTCAACGATTACAGTGAGACAGATTACAGTAGCAGATTACAGTGAGGATTACAGTGAGACAGATTACAGTGATTCAGATTACAGTGAGTCAGATTACAGTGAGACAGATTACAGTAGTATGATTACTGTGAGAGATTACGTGAGACAGATTACAGTAGTCTGATTACAGTAGTCAGATTACAGTGAGACAGAATACAGTGAGACAGATTAGAGTGAGACAGATTAGAGTGAGACAGATTACAGTAGTCAGATTATAGTGAGACAGATTACAGTGAGTCAGATTACAGTGATTCATATTACAGTGAGGATTACAGTGAGACAGATTACAGTGAGACAGATTATAGTGAGACAGATTACAGTGAGTCAGATTACAGTGATTCAGTTTACAGTGAGGATTACAGTGAGACAGATTACAGTGATTCAGATTACAGTGAGGATTACAGTGAGTCAGATTACAGTGAGACAGATTACAGTAGGATTACAGTGAGACAATTACAGTAGTCAGATTACAGTGAGTCAGATTACAGTGAGACAGATTACAGTAGTATGATTACTGTGAGACAGATTACAGTGAGACAGACTACAGTAGTCAGATTATAGTGAGGATTACAGTGAGTCAGATTACGGTGAGTCAGATTACAGTGAGACAGATTACAGTGAGACAGATTACAGTGAGGATTACAGTGAGTCAGATTACAGTGAGTCAGATTACAGTGAGACAGATTACAGTAGTCTGACTACAGTGAGACAGATTACAGTAGTCAGATTACAGTGAGGATTACAGTGAGTCAGATTACGGTGAGTCAGATTACAGTGAGACAGATTACAGTAGTCTGATTACAGTGAGTCAGATTACAGTGATTCAGATTACAGTGAGGATTACAGTGAGTCAGATTACAGTGAGACAGATTACAGTAGTCAGATTACAGTGATTCAGATTACAGTGAGACAGATTACAGTAGTCAGATTACAGTGAGTCAGATTACAGTGAGTCAGATTACAGTGAGACAGAATACAGTGAGACAGAATAGAGTGAGACAGATTAGAGTGAGACAGATTACAGTAGTCAGATTATAGTGATACAGATTACAGTGAGTCAGATTACAGTGATTCAGATTACAGTGAGACAGATTACAGTGAGGATTACAGTGATTCAGATTACAGTGAGACAGATTACAGTGAGACAGATTACAGTAGTCAGATTACAGTGAGGATTACAGTGAGACAGATGACAGTGATTCAGATTACAGTGAGTCAGATTACAGTGAGACAGATTACAGTAGTATGATTACTGTGAGACAGATTACAGTAGTCTGATTACAGTAGTCAGATTACAGTGAGTCAGATTACAGTGAGTCAGATTACAGTGAGACAGAATACAGTGAGACAGATTAGAGTGAGACAGATTACAGTTGTCAGATTATAGTGAGACAGATTACAGTGATTCAGTTTACAGTGAGACAGATTACAGTGAGGATTACAGTGAGTCAGATTACAGTGAGACAGATTACAGTAGTCAGATTACAGTGAGCAGATTACGGTGAGTCAGATTACAGTGAGACAGATTACAGTGAGACAGATTACAGTGAGGATTACAGTGAGTCAGATTACAGTGAGTCAGATTACAGTGAGACAGATTACAGTAGTATGATTACTGTGAGACAGATTACAGTGAGACAGACTACAGTAGTCAGATTATAGTCAGGATTACAGTGAGTCAGATTACGGTGAGTCAGATTACAGTGAGACAGATTACAGTGAGGATTACAGTGAGTCAGATTACGGTGAGTCAGATTACAGTGAGTCAGATTACAGTGAGACAGAATACAGTGAGACAGATTAGAGTGAGACAGATTACATTGAGTCAGATTACAGTGATTCAGATTACAGTGAGGATTACAGTGAGACAGATTACAGTGATTCAGATTACAGTGAGACAGATTACAGTCGTCAGATTACATTAGTATGATTACTGTGAGACAGATTACAGTGAGACAGATTACATTGAGTCAGATTACAGTGATTCAGATTACAGTGAGGATTACAGTGAGACAGATTACAGTGATTCAGATTACAGTGAGGAAGATTACAGTAGTCAGATTACATTGAGAATTACAGTGAGTCAGATTACAGTGAGACAGATTACAGTAGTCTGATTACAGTGAGGCAGATTAAAGTAGTCAGATTACAGTGAAGATTACAGTGAGTCAGATTACAGTGAGTCAGATTACAGTGAGACAGATTACAGTGAGACAGATTACAGTGAGTCTGATTACAGTAGACAGATTACAGTAGTCAGATTACAGTGAAGATTACAGTGAGTCAGATTAAGTGAGACAGTACAGTGAGACAGATTACAGTAGTCAGATTATAGTGAGACAGATTACAGTGAGACAGTTACAGTGAGACAGATTACAGTGAGGATTACAGTGAGACAGATTACAGTGAGACGATTACAGTGAGACAGATTACAGTGAGACAGATTACAGTGAGTCAGATTACAGTGATTCAGATTACAGTGAGGATTACAGTGGGTCAATTACAGTGAGACAGATTACAGTGAACCTACAGTGACTCAGAATTACAGTGATTCAGTTACAGTGAGACAGATTACAGTGAGACAGATTACAGTAGTCAGATTACAGTGAGGATTACAGTGAGTCAGATTACGTTGAGTCAGATTACAGTGAGACAGATTACAGTAGTCTGATTACAGTGAGACAGATTACAGTAGTCAGATTACAGTGAGTCAGATTACAGTGAGTCAGATTACAGTGAGACAGAATACAGTGAGACAGAATAGAGTGAGACAGATTAGAGTGAGACAGATTACAGTAGTCAGATTATAGTGAGACAGATTACAGTGAGTCAGATTACAGTGATTCAGATTACAGTGAGACAGATTACAGTGATTCAGATTACAGTGAGGATTACAGTGAGTCATATTACAGTGAGACAGATTACAGTGAGGATTACAGTGAGACAGATTACAGTGATTCAGATTACAGTGAGTCAGATTACAGTGAGACAGATTACAGTAGTATGATTACTGTGAGAGATTACTGAGACAGATTACAGTAGTCTGATTACAGTAGTCAGATTACAGTGAGTCAGATTACAGTGAGTCAGATTACAGTGAGACAGAAGACAGTGAGACAGATTAGAGTGAGACAGATTAGAGTGAGACAGATTACAGTAGTCAGATTATAGTGAGACAGATTACAGTGAGTCAGATTACAGTGATTCATATTACAGTGAGGATTACAGTGAGACAGATTACAGTGAGACAGATTATAGTGAGACAGATTACAGTGAGTCAGATTACAGTGATTCAGTTTACAGTGAGGATTACAGTGAGACAGATTACAGTGATTCAGATTACAGTGAGGATTACAGTGAGTCAGATTACAGTGAGACAGATTACAGTAGTCTGATTACAGTGAGACAGATTACAGTGATGATTACAGTGAGTCAGATTACAGTGAGACAGAATACAGTGAACAGAATGGTGAGACAGATTAGAGTGAGACAGATTACAGTAGTCAGATTATAGTGAGACAGATTACAGTAGTCAGTTATAGTGAGACAGATTACAGTGAGTCAGATTACAGTGATTCAGATTACAGTGAGACAGATTACAGTGATTCAGATTACAGTGAGGATTACAGTGAGTCTATTACAGTGAGACAGATTCAGTGAGGATTACAGTAGAAGATTACAGTGATTCAGATTACAGTGAGTCAGATTACAGTGAGACAGATTACAGTAGTATGATTACTGTGAGAGATTACTGAGACAGATTACAGTAGTCTGATTACAGTAGTCAGATTACAGTGAGTCAGATTACAGTGAGTCAGATTACAGTGAGACAGAATACAGTGAGACAGAATAGAGTGAGACAGATTAGAGTGAGACAGATTACAGTAGTCAGATTATAGTGAGACAGATTACAGTAGTCAGATTATAGTGAGACAGATTACAGTGAGTCAGATTACAGTGATTCATATTACAGTGAGGATTACAGTGAGACAGATTACAGTGAGACAGATTACAGTGAGACAGATTATAGTGAGACAGATTACAGTGAGTCAGATTACAGTGATTCAGTTTACAGTGAGGATTACAGTGAGACAGATTACAGTGATTCAGATTACAGTGATGATTACAGTGAGTCAGATTACAGTGAGACAGATTACAGTAGTCAGATTACAGTGAGTCAGATTACAGTGAGTCAGATTACAGTGAGACAGATTACAGTAGTATGATTACTGTGAGACAGATTACAGTGAGACAGACTACAGTAGTCAGATTATAGTGAGGATTACAGTGAGTCAGATTACAGTGAGACAGATTACAGTGAGGATTACAGTGAGTCAGATTACGGTTAGTCAGATTACAGTGAGACAGATTACAGTAGTCTGATTACAGTGAGACAGATTACAGTAGTCAGATTACAGTGAGGATTACAGTGAGTCAGATTACGGTGAGTCAGATTACAGTGAGACAGATTACAGTAGTCTGATTACAGTGAGACAGATTACAGTAGTCAAATTACAGTGAGTCAGATTACAGTGATTCAGATTACAGTGAGGATTACAGTGAGTCAGATTACAGTGAGAATTACAGTGAGACAGATTACAGTGAGACAGATTATAGTGAGACAGATTACAGTGAGTCAGATTACAGTGATTCAGTTTACAGTGAGGATTACAGTGAGACAGATTACAGTGAGACAGATTACAGTGAGACAGATTACAGTGATTCCGATTACAGTATGACAGATTACAGTGATTCAGATTACAGTGAGGATTACAGTGAGACAGATTACAGTGAGTCAGATTACAGTGAGTCAGATTACAGTGAGACAGATTACATTGATTCAGATTACAGTGAGGATTACAGTGAGACAGATTACAGTGAGTCAGATTACAGTGAGACAGATTACAATAGTATGATTACTGTGAGACAGATTACAGTGAGACAGATTACAGTAGTCAGATTACAGTGAGACAGATTACAGTAGTCAGATTACAGTGAGTCAGATTACAGTGAGTCAGATTACAGTGAGACAGAATACAGTGAGACAGATTAGAGTGAGACAGATTACAGTAGTCAGATTACAGTGATTCAGATTACAGTGAGGATTACAGTGAGACAGATTACAGTGATTCAGATTACAGTGAGTCAGATTACAGTGAGACAGATTACAGTGAGACAGATTACAGTAGTCAGATTACAGTGAGACAGATTAAAGTAGTCAGATTACAGTGAAGATTACAGTGAGTCAGATTACAGTGAGACAGATTACAGTGAGACAGATTACAGTGAGTCAGATTACAGTGAGACAGATTACAGTAGTCAGATTACAGTGAGACAGATTAAAGTAGTCAGATAACAGTGAAGATTACAGTGAGTCAGATTACAGTGAGGATTACAGAGTCAGATTACGGTGAGTCAGATTACAGTGAGGATTACAGAGTCAGATTACGGTGAGTCAGATTACAGTGAGACAGATTACAGTAGTCTGATTACAGTGAGACAGATTAAAGTAGTCAGATTACAGTGAAGATTACAGTGAGTCAGATTACAGTGAGTCAGATTACAGTAAGACAGATTACAGTGAGACAGATTACAGTGAGACAGATTACAGTAGTCTGATTACAGTGAGACAGATTAAAGTAGTCAGATTACAGTGAAGATTACAGTGAGTCAGATTACAGTGAGACAGATTACATTGAGACAGATTACAGTGAGACAGATTACAGTAGTCAGATTATAGTGAGACAGATTACAGTGAGTCAGATTACAGTGAGACAGATTAGAGTGAGACAGATTACAGTGATTCAGATTACAGTGAGACAGATTACAGTGAGGATTACAGTGAGGATTACAGTGAGACAGATTACAGTGAGACAGATTACAGTAGTCAGATTACAGTGAGGATTACAGTGAGTCAGATCACAGTGATACAGATTACAGTGAGGATTACAGTGAGACAGATTACAGTGAGACAGATTACAGTGATTCAGATTACAGTGAGACAGATTACAGTAGTCAGATTACAGTGAGTCAGATTACAGTGAGACAGATTACAGTGAGACAGATTATAGTGAGACAGATTACAGTGAGACAGATTACAGTGATTCAGATTACAGTGAGGATTACAGTGAGACAGATTACAGTGAGTCAGATTACAGTGAGTCAGATTACAGTGAGACAGATTACAGTAGTATGATTACTGTGAGACAGATTACAGTGAGACAGACTACAGTAGTCAGATTATAGTGAGGATTACAGTGAGTCAGATTACGGTGAGTCAGATTACAGTGAGACAGATTACAGTGAGGATTACAGTGAGTCAGATTACAGTGAGTCAGATTACAGTGAGACAGAATACAGTGAGACAGATTACAGTGATTCAGATTACAGTCGTCAGATTACATTGAGAATTACAGTGAGTCAGATTACAGTGAGGATTACAGAGTCAGATTACGGTGAGTCAGATTACAGTGAGACAGATTACAGTAGTCTGATTACAGTGAGACAGATTAAAGTAGTCAGATTACAGTGAAGATTACAGTGAGACAGATTACAGTGAGACAGATTACAGTAGTCTGATTACAGTGAGACAGATTAAAGTAGTCAGATTACAGAGTCAGATTACGGTGAGTCAGATTACAGTGAGTCAGATTACAGTGAGTCAGATTACAGTGAGACAGATTACAGTGAGACAGATTACAGTAGTCTGATTACAGTGAGAAAGATTAAAGTAGTCAGATTACAGTGAAGATTACAGTGAGTCAGATTACAGTGAGACAGATTACAGTGAGACAGATTACAGTGAGACAGATTACAGTAGTCAGATTATAGTGAGACAGATTACAGTGAGACAGATTACAGTGAGACAGATTACAGTGAGACAGATTACAGTAGTCAGATTACAGTGAGGATTACAGTGAGTCAGATTACGTTGAGTCAGATTACAGTGAGACAGATTACAGTAGTCTGATTACAGTGAGACAGATTACAGTAGTCAAAAAGATTACAGTGAGTCAGATTACAGTGAGACAGAATACAGTGAGACAGAATAGAGTGAGACAGATTAGAGTGAGACAGATTACAGTAGTCAGATTATAGTGATACAGATTACAGTGAGTCAGATTACAGTGATTCAGATTACAGTGAGACAGATTACAGTGAGGATTACAGTGAGTCAGATTACAGTGAGACAGATTACAGTGAGACAGATTACAGTAGTCAGATTACAGTGAGGATTACAGTGAGACAGATGACAGTGATTCAGATTACAGTGAGTCAGATTACAGTGAGACAGATTACAGTAGTATGATTACTGTGAGAGATTACTGTGAGACAGATTACAGTAGTCTGATTACAGTAGTCAGATTACAGTGAGTCAGATTACAGTGAGTCAGATTACAGTGAGACAGAATACAGTGAGACAGATTAGAGTGAGACAGATTAGAGTGAGACAGATTACAGTTGTCAGATTATAGTGAGACAGATTACAGTGAGTCAGATTACAGTGAGACAGATTATAGTGAGACAGATTACAGTGATTCAGTTTACAGTGAGTCAGATTACAGTGAGATAGAATACAGTGAGACAGATTAGAGTGAGACAGATTACATTGAGTCAGATTACAGTGATTCAGATTACAGTGAGGATTACAGTGAGACAGATTACAGTGATTCAGATTACAGTGAGACAGATTACAGTCGTCAGATTACATTAGTATGATTACTGTGAGACAGATTACAGTGAGACAGATTACAGTAGTCAGATTACATTGAGAATTACAGTGAGTCAGATTACAGTGAGGATTACAGAGTCAGATTACAGTGAGTCAGATTACAGTGAGACAGATTACAGTAGTCTGATTACAGTGAGGCAGATTAAAGTAGTAAGATTACAGTGAAGATTACAGTGAGTCAGATTACAGTGAGTCAGATTACAGTGAGACAGATTACAGTGAGACAGATTACAGTAGTCTGATTACAGTGAGACAGATTAAAGTAGTCAGATTACAGTGAAGATTACAGTGAGTCAGATTACAGTGAGACAGATTACAGTGAGACAGATTACAGTGAGACAGATTACAGTAGTCAGATTACATTGAGAATTACAGTGAGTCAGATTACAGTGAGGATTACAGAGTCAGATTACGGTGAGTCAGATTACAGTGAGACAGATTACAGTGAGTCAGATTACAGTGAGACAGATTACAGTGAGACAGATTACAGTGAGACAGATTACAGTAGTCAGATTACAGTGACGATTACAGTGAGTCAGATTACGTTGAGTCAGATTACAGTGAGACAGATTACAGTAGTCTGATTACAGTGAGACAGATTACAGTGATACAGTGGCAGTGAAGAAGTAAGATTACAGTGAAATTACAGTGAGTCAGATTACAGTGGTCAGATTACAGTGAGACAGATTACAGTGAGATTACAGTAGTGATTACAGTGAGACAGATTACAGTAGTCAGTACAGTGAAGATTACAGTGAGTCAGATTACAGTGAGACAGATTACAGTGAGACAGATTACAGTGAGACAGATTACAGTAGTCAGATTACATTGAGAATTACAGTGAGTCAGATTACAGTGAGGATTACAGAGTCAGATTACGGTGAGTCAGATTACAGTGAGACAGATTACAGTAGTCTGATTACAGTGAGACAGATTAAAGTAGTCAGATTACAGTGAAGATTACAGTGAGTCAGATTACAGTGAGTCAGATTACAGTGAGACAGATTACAGTGAGACAGATTACAGTAGTCTGATTACAGTGAGACAGATTAAAGTAGTCAGATTACAGTGAAGATTACAGTGAGTCAGATTACAGTGAGACAGATTACAGTAGTCAGATTATAGTGAGACAGATTACAGTGAGGATTACAGTGAGACAGATTACAGTGAGACAGATTACAGGAGTCAGATTACAGTGAGGATTACAGTGAGTCAGATTACGTTGAGTCAGATTACAGTGAGACAGATTACAGTAGTCTGATTACAGTGAGACAGATTACAGTAGTCAGATTACAGTGAGTCAGATTACAGTGAGTCAGATTACAGTGAGACAGAATACAGTGAGACAGAATAGAGTGAGACAGATTAGAGTGAGACAGATTACAGTAGTCAGATTATAGTGAGACAGATTACAGTAGCAGATAAGTGAGGATACAGTGAGCAGATTACAGTGAGACAGATTACAGTGATTCAGATTACAGTGAGACAGATTACAGTGATTCAGATTACAGTGAGGATTACAGTGAGTCATATTACAGTGAGACAGATTACAGTGAGGATTACAGTGAGACAGATTACAGTGATTCAGATTACAGTGAGTCAGATTACAGTGAGACAGATTACAGTAGTATGATTACTGTGAGAGATTACTGAGACAGATTACAGTAGTCTGATTACAGTAGTCAGATTACAGTGAGTCAGATTACAGTGAGTCAGATTACAGTGAGACAGAATACAGTGAGACAGATTAGAGTGAGACAGATTAGAGTGAGACAGATTACAGTAGTCAGATTATAGTGAGACAGATTACAGTGATTCATATTACAGTGAGGATTACAGTGAGACAGATTACAGTGAGACAGATTATAGTGAGACAGATTACAGTGAGTCAGATTACAGTGATTCAGTTTACAGTGAGGATTACAGTGAGACAGAATACAGTGATTCAGATTACAGTGAGGATTACAGTGAGTCAGATTACAGTGAGACAGATTACAGTAGTCAGATTACAGTGAGTCAGATTACAGTGAGACAGATTACAGTAGTATGATTACTGTGAGACAGATTACAGTGAGACAGACTACAGTAGTCAGATTATAGTGAGGATTACAGTGAGTCAGATTACGGTGAGTCAGATTACAGTGAGACAGATTACAGTGAGACAGATTACAGTGAGGATTACAGTGCGTCAGATTACGGTTAGTCAGATTACAGTGAGACAGATTACAGTAGTCTGATTACAGTGAGACAGATTACAGTAGTCAGATTACAGTGAGGATTACAGTGAGTCAGATTACAGTGAGACAGATTACAGTAGTCTGATTACAGTGAGACAGATTACAGTAGTCAAATTACAGTGAGTCAGATTACAGTGATTCAGATTACAGTGAGGATTACAGTGAGTCAGATTACAGTGAGAATTACAGTGAGACAGATTAGTGAGACAGATTATAGTGAGACAGATTACAGTGAGTCAGATTACAGTGATTCAGTTTACAGTGAGGATTACAGTGAGACAGATTACAGTGAGACAGATTACAGTGAGACAGATTAGAGTGAGACAGATTACAGTGAGACAGATTACAGTGATTCCGATTACAGTATGACAGATTACAGTGATTCAGATTACAGTGAGGATTACAGTGAGACAGATTACAGTGAGTCAGATTACAGTGAGTCAGATTACAGTGAGACAGATTACATTGATTCAGATTACAGTGAGGATTACAGTGAGACAGATTACAGTGAGTCAGATTACAGTGAGACAGATTACAGTAGTCAGATTACAGTGAGACAGATTACAGTAGTCAGATTACAGTGAGTCAGATTACAGTGAGTCAGATTACAGTGAGACAGAATACAGTGAGACAGATTAGAGTGAGACAGATTACAGTAGTCAGATTACAGTGATTCAGATTACAGTGAGGATTACAGTGAGACAGATTACAGTGATTCAGATTACAGTGAGTCAGATTACAGTGAGACAGATTACAGTGAGACAGATTACAGTAGTCAGATTACAGTGAGACAGATTAAAGTAGTCAGATTACAGTGAAGATTACAGTGAGTCAGATTACAGTGAGACAGATTACAGTGAGACAGATTACAGTGAGTCAGATTACAGTGAGACAGATTACAGTAGTCAGATTACAGTGAGACAGATTAAAGTAGTCAGATAACAGTGAAGATTACAGTGAGTCAGATTACAGTGAGGATTACAGAGTCAGATTACGGTGAGTCAGATTACAGTGAGACAGATTACAGTAGTCTGATTACAGTGAGACAGATTAAAGTAGTCAGATTACAGTGAAGATTACAGTGAGTCAGATTACAGTGAGTCAGATTACAGTAAGACAGATTACAGTGAGACAGATTACAGTGAGACAGATTACAGTAGTCTGATTACAGTGAGACAGATTAAAGTAGTCAGATTACAGTGAAGATTACAGTGAGTCAGATTACAGTGAGACAGATTACAGTGAGACAGATTACAGTAGTCAGATTATAGTGAGACAGATTACAGTGAGACAGATTACAGTGAGGATTACAGTGAGACAGATTACAGTGAGGATTACAGTGAGACAGATTACAGTGAGACAGATTACAGTAGTCAGATTACAGTGAGGATTACAGTGAGTCAGATCACAGTGATACAGATTACAGTGAGGATTACAGTGAGACAGATTACAGTGAGACAGATTACAGTGATTCAGATTACAGTGAGACAGATTACAGTAGTCAGATTACAGTGAGTCAGATTACAGTGAGACAGATTACAGTGAGACAGATTATAGTGAGACAGATTACAGTAGTCAGATTATAGTGAGGTTTACAGTGAGTCAGATTACAGTGAGTTAGATTACAGTGAGACAGATTACAGTGAGACAGATTAGAGTGAGACAGATTACAGTGAGACAGATTACAGTAGTCAGATTATAGTGAGACAGATTACAGTGAGTCAGATTACAGTGAGACAGATTACAGTGATTCAGATTACAGTGAGACAGATTACAGTGATTCAGATTACAGTGAGACAGATTACAGTGAGACAGATTACAGTGAGACAGATTACAGTAGCAGATTACAGTGACAGATTACAGTGAAGATTACAGTGAGACAGATTACAGTGAGACAGATTACAGTAGTCAGATTACAGTGAGACAGATTACAGTGAGTCAGATTACAGTGAGACAGATTACAGTGAGACAGATTAGAGTGAGACAGATTACAGTAGTCAGATTATAGTGAGACAGATTACAGTGAGTCAGATTACAGTGAGACAGATTACAGTGATTCAGATTACAGTGATTCAGATTACAGTGAGGATTACAGTGAGACAGATTACAGTGAGACAGATTACATTAGTATGATTAATGTAAAACAGATTACAGTGAGACAGATTACAGTAGTCAGATTACATTGAGAATTGTAGTGAGTCAGATTACAGTGAGGATTACAGAGTCAGATTACGGTGAGTCAGATTACAGTGAGACAGATTACAGTAGTCTGATTACAGTGAGACATATTAAAGTAGTCAGATTACAGTGAAGATTACAGTGAGTCAGATTACAGTGAGACAGATTACAGTGAGACAGATTACAGTGAGACAGATTACAGTAGTCAGATTACAGTGAGGATTACAGTGAGTCAGATTACGTTGAGTCAGATTACAGTGAGACAGATTACAGTAGTCTGATTACAGTGAGACAGATTACAGTAGTCAGATTACAGTGAGTCAGATTACAGTGAGTCAGATTACAGTGAGACAGAATAGAGTGAGACAGATTAGAGTGAGACAGATTACAGTAGTCAGATTACAGTGAGACAGATTACAGTGAGTCAGATTACAGTGATTCAGATTACAGTGAGACAGATTACAGTGATTCAGATTACAGTGAGGATTACAGTGAGTCAGATTACAGTGAGACAGATTACAGTGAGACAGATTACAGTGATTCAGATTACAGTGAGTCAGATTACAGTGAGACAGATTACAGTAGTCTGATTACAGTGAGACAGATTACAGTAGTCAGATTACAGTGAGTCAGATTACAGTGAGTCAGATTACAGTGAGACAGAATACAGTGAGACAGATTAGAGTGAGACAGATTAGAGTGAGACAGATTACAGTAGTCAGATTATAGTGAGACAGATTACAGTGAGTCAGATTACAGTGATTCATATTACAGTGAGGATTACAGTGAGACAGATTACAGTGAGACAGATTACAGTGACAGATTATAGTGAGACAGATTACAGTGAGTCAGATTACAGTGATTCAGTTTACAGTGAGGATTACAGTGAGACAGATTACAGTGAGACAGATTACAGTGAGGATTACAGTGAGTCAGATTACAGTGAGTCAGATTACAGTGAGTCAGATTACAGTGAGACAGATTATAGTGAGACAGATTACAGTAGTCAGATTACAGTGAGACAGATTACAGTGAGACAGATTACAGTGATTCAGATTACAGTGAGGATTACAGTGAGACAGATTACAGTGAGTCAGATTACAGTGAGTCAGATTACAGTGAGACAGATTACAGTAGTATGATTACTGTGAGACAGATTACAGTGAGACAGACTACAGTAGTCAGATTATAGTGAGGATTACAGTGAGTCAGATTACGGTGAGTCAAACAAACAGATTACAGTGAGACAGATTACAGTGAGGATTACAGTGAGTCAGATTACAGTGAGTCAGATTACAGTGAGACAGAATACAGTGAGACAGATTACAGTGATTCAGATTACAGTGAGACAGATTACAGTGATTCAGATTACAGTGAGACAGATTACAGTGAGACAGATTATAGTGAGACAGATTACAGTAGTCAGATTACAGTGATTCAGATTACAGTGAAGATTACAGTGAGTCAGATTACAGTGAGACAGATTACAGTAGTCTGATTACAGTGAGTCAGATTACAGTGAGTCAGATTACAGTGAGACAGAATACAGTCAGACAGATTAGAGTGAGACAGATTACAGTAGTCAGATTATAGTGAGACAGATTACAGTGAGTCAGATTACAGTGATTCAGATTACAGTGAAGATTACAGTGAGACAGATTACAGTGAGACAGATTACAGTGAGTCAGATTACAGTGAGACAGAATACAGTGAGACAGATTAGAGTGAGACAGATTACAGTAGTCAGATTATAGTGAGACAGATTACAGTGAGTCAGATTACAGTGATTCAGATTACAGTGAAGATCACAGTGAGACAGATTACAGTGAGACAGATTACAGTGATTCAGATTACAGTGAGGATTACAGTGAGTCAGATTACAGTGAGACAGATTATAGTGATACAGATTACAGTAGTCAGATTACAGTGATTCAGATTACAGTGAGACAGATTACAGTAGTCTGATTACAGTGAGACAGATTACAGTAGTCAGATTACAGTGAGTCAGATTACAGTGAGTCAGATTACAGTGAGACAGAATACAGTGAGACAGATTACAGTAGTCAGATTATAGTGAGACAGATTACAGTGAGTCAGATTACAGTGAAGATCACAGTGAGACAGATTACAGTGAGTCAGATTACAGTGAGACAGAATACAGTGAGACAGATTAGAGTGAGACAGATTAGAGTGAGACAGATTACAGTAGTCAGATTATAGTGAGACAGATTACAGTGAGTCAGATTACAGTGATTCAGATTACAGTGAGGATTACAGTGAGTCAGATTACAGTGAGACAGATTACAGTGAGACAGATTATAGTGAGACAGATTACAGTAGTCAGATTACAGTGATTCAGATTACAGTGAGTCAGATTACAGTGAGACAGATTACAGTAGTCAGATTATAGTGAGGTTTACAGTGAGTCAGATTACAGTGAGTTAGATTACAGTGAGACAGATTACAGTAGTCAGATTATAGTGAGACAGATTACAGTAGTCAGATTATAGTGAGACAGATTACAGTGAGTCAGATTACAGTGAGACAGATTACAGTGATTCAGATTACAGTGAGACAGATTACAGTGATTCAGATTACAGTGAGACAGATTACAGTGATTCAGATTACAGTGAGACAGATTACAGTGAGGATTACAGTGAGGATTACAGTGAGACAGATTACAGTGAGACAGATTACAGTGAGACAGATTAGAGTGAGACAGATTACAGTGAGACAGATTACAGTAGTCAGATTATAGTGAGACAGATTACAGTGAGTCAGATTACAGTGAGACAGATTAGAGTGAGACAGATTACAGTGAGACAGATTACAGTAGTCAGATTACAGTGAGACAGATTACAGTGAGTCAGATTACAGTGAGACAGATTACAGTGAGACAGATTACAGTAGTCAGATTATAGTGAGACAGATTACAGTGAGTCAGATTACAGTGAGACAGATTAGAGTGAGACAGATTACAGTGAGACAGATTACAGTAGTCAGATTATAGTGAGACAGATTACAGTGATTCAGATTACAGTGAGACAGATTACAGTGAGGATTACAGTGAGGATTACAGTGAGACAGATTACAGTGAGACAGATTACAGTGAGACAGATTAGAGTGAGACAGATTACAGTGAGACAGATTACAGTAGTCAGATTATAGTGAGACAGATTACAGTGAGTCAGATTACAGTGAGACAGATTAGAGTGAGACAGATTACAGTGAGACAGATTACAGTAGTCAGATTATAGTGAGACAGATTACAGTGAGTCAGATTACAGTGAGACAGATTACAGTGATTCAGATTACAGTGATTCAGATTACAGTGAGGATTACAGTGAGACAGATTACAGTGAGACAGATTACATTAGTATGATTAATGTAAAACAGATTACAGTGAGACAGATTACAGTAGTCAGATTACATTGAGAATTGTAGTGAGTCAGATTACAGTGAGGATTACAGAGTCAGATTACGGTGAGTCAGATTACAGTGAGACAGATTACAGTAGTCTGATTACAGTGAGACATATTAAAGTAGTCAGATTACAGTGAAGATTACAGTGAGTCAGATTACAGTGAGACAGATTACAGTGAGACAGATTACAGTGAGACAGATTACAGTAGTCAGATTACAGTGAGGATTACAGTGAGTCAGATTACGTTGAGTCAGATTACAGTGAGACAGATTACAGTAGTCTGATTACAGTGAGACAGATTACAGTAGTCAGATTACAGTGAGTCAGATTACAGTGAGTCAGATTACAGTGAGACAGAATAGAGTGAGACAGATTAGAGTGAGACAGATTACAGTAGTCAGATTACAGTGAGACAGATTACAGTGAGTCAGATTACAGTGATTCAGATTACAGTGAGACAGATTACAGTGATTCAGATTACAGTGAGGATTACAGTGAGTCAGATTACAGTGAGACAGATTACAGTGAGACAGATTACAGTGAGACAGATTACAGTGATTCAGATTACAGTGAGTCAGATTACAGTGAGACAGATTACAGTAGTCTGATTACAGTAGTCAGATTACAGTGAGTCAGATTACAGTGAGTCAGATTACAGTGAGACAGAATACAGTGAGACAGATTAGAGTGAGACAGATTAGAGTGAGACAGATTACAGTAGTCAGATTATAGTGAGACAGATTACAGTGAGTCAGATTACAGTGATTCATATTACAGTGAGGATTACAGTGAGACAGATTACAGTGAGACAGATTATAGTGAGACAGATTACAGTGAGTCAGATTACAGTGATTCAGTTTACAGTGAGGATTACAGTGAGACAGATTACAGTGAGACAGATTACAGTGAGGATTACAGTGAGTCAGATTACAGTGAGTCAGATTACAGTGAGTCAGATTACAGTGAGACAGATTATAGTGAGACAGATTACAGTAGTCAGATTACAGTGAGACAGATTACAGTGAGACAGATTACAGTGATTCAGATTACAGTGAGGATTACAGTGAGACAGATTACAGTGAGTCAGATTACAGTGAGTCAGATTACAGTGAGACAGATTACAGTAGTATGATTACTGTGAGACAGATTACAGTGAGACAGACTACAGTAGTCAGATTATAGTCAGGATTACAGTGAGTCAGATTACGGTGAGTCAGATTACAGTGAGACAGATTACAGTGAGGATTACAGTGAGTCAGATTACGGTGAGTCAGATTACAGTGAGTCAGATTACAGTGAAGATTACAGTGAGTCAGATTACAGTGAGACAGATTACAGTAGTCTGATTACAGTGAGTCAGATTACAGTGAGTCAGATTACAGTGAGACAGAATACAGTCAGACAGATTAGAGTGAGACAGATTACAGTAGTCAGATTATAGTGAGACAGATTACAGTGAGTCAGATTACAGTGATTCAGATTACAGTGAAGATTACAGTGAGACAGATTACAGTGAGACAGATTACAGTGAGTCAGATTACAGTGAGACAGAATACAGTGAGACAGATTAGAGTGAGACAGATTACAGTAGTCAGATTATAGTGAGACAGATTACAGTGAGTCAGATTACAGTGATTCAGATTACAGTGAA
>JACSYO010001577.1:27500-42500 GCA_016806645.1 Ophiodon elongatus
AGATAATTATAATAAAATAATAATAACAATAAAATAATAATAATATAATAATAATGTAATAATAATAAAATAATTATAATTATAATAATATAAAAATAATAATAATAATAATAATTCCCTGGCTTTGCCCTGACACACCCAGCAGCCTGCATGCGACCAACAGAGGGCAGCAGCTGACCAAAGAAGAAAAAAGTGTTGTAATGAAACTGTAAATATTCCGAGAATAAATAAAAAAACTACATGTGGAACTGCAAATAAATACATTATTAAATTACTATAAATATCTCAAATGATACACAATTTAAAAATTAAATTAAACTGCATTCTGAGGATAGATGTGTTTGGATTAAAGGAATGATGCAGAAAAAATGTTAAATAAAATAAAAGGTTGATACTATTATGAAAATAGTTAAAAGAAGAAAAAACCCAGTGCATCATGATGATGATGATGATGATGATGATGATGACCACGTGTTGGGAAACTTAAGTGAACATTTCTTCAGAAAGCTGTTCGGTGTTTAAGTTCAGCCAGATAATGTCAGTGGGGGTCCCCACAAGTATAGAAATACAAACAAGTGTGTGTGCGGTGGGCGTGGCCTGTTGTGTGGTGGGCGGGGTCTCTGATTGGACGATAGAAGCTGAACTTTGTCACTTCAGTCAGTTATTATCTCGTCTGAGTTTCTGCTGCTGACAGGAAGCTGATCTCAGGTGAGCTGCTTTAATAACTCAAAATATAATAACTAAATCATTATTATTTAAAACCAGTATCTCTAATGTATGTACTGTATGTAT
Source organism: Ophiodon elongatus (assembly GCA_016806645.1). Taxonomy (NCBI): domain Eukaryota; kingdom Metazoa; phylum Chordata; class Actinopteri; order Perciformes; family Hexagrammidae; genus Ophiodon; species Ophiodon elongatus. The sequence goes on from JACSYO010001577.1 coordinate 28,293, forward strand.
ATATATATGTATATATGTACTTTATGTATATATATATGTATGTATGTACTGTATGTATATGAAAACCAAAAGGAATGTTTGACCACAGCTTTATGAATATGAGCTATGATGACTAGTACATGTTGAAACAGATGTTTTGACTTCAGACTGTCTGCATTAGAACAACATTAAATAACCTTTATTACAAAACAAAATATAAACAAATGATTTGAACCTGAACAGTTTCTAAAGGTTTCTTGTGGCATGTTATGGTCCCATCATCCTGATGGGGGCGCTACAGGAAACATCCTGACCTCATGTTGATGGTTAGCTCTGAGCCACCCTGTGACCTCTGACCTCTGCTGGCTTTATCAGCTGACAGCAGCAGTCAGTCTGCAGGCGCGGCTCTTTATCTCACGCAGACACACTGAACTCATGCTAATGCTATGCTAACATCTATGACTGACTGTCAGAGTCATCGAGACTTCTGATTGGCTCTCGAGTATTGTGCTCTCAGTCTCAAATCAGAAGAAAATATAAACTTCAAGAACCTTGAAAACTGAATTGTTATTTCAAATAAACATCAAAACTATAAATGAACGAGTGGGAACCACAAACTTTACTTAATACTTTATTATTTACAGTCGTCTCAACTCACGTTGTGTACATTATTATTATATGGTATCATGAATGAATCATTATCTCATGTATATATTACTATCTCATGTATATATTACTATCTCATGTATATATTACTATCTGTTGTATATATTACTATCTCATGTATATATTACTATCTCATGTATATATTACTATCTGTTGTATATATTACTATCTCATGTATATATTACTATCTCATTTATATATTACTATCTGTTGTATATATTACTATCTCATGTATATATTACTATCTCATGTATATATTACTATCTCATTTATATATTACTATCTGTTGTATATATTACTATCTCATGTATATATTACTATCTGTTGTATATATTACTATCTCATGTATATATTACTATCGCATGTATATATTACTATCGCATGTATATATTACTATTGCATGTATATATTACTATCTGTTGTATATATTACTATCTCATGTATGTATATGTTACTATCTCATGCCTATATATATATATATATTACTATCGCCTGTGTATAATACTATCTCCTGTATATATATATATATATATATATATTACTATCGCCTGTGTATAATACTATCTCCTGTATATATATATATATTACTATCGCCTGTGTATAATACTATCTCCTGTATATATATATATATATATTACTATCGCCTGTGTATAATACTATCTCCTGTATATATATATATATTACTATCGCCTGTGTATAATACTATCTCCTGTATATATATATATATATATTACTATCGCCTGTGTATAATACTATCTCCTGTATATATATATATATTACTATCGCCTGTGTATAATACTATCTCCTGTATATATATATATATATATTACTATCGCCTGTGTATAATACTATCTCCTGTATATATATATATATTACTATCGCCTGTGTATAATACTATCTCCTGTATATATATATATATATATTACTATCGCCTGTGTATAATACTATCTCCTGTATATATATATATATTACTATCGCCTGTGTATAATACTATCTCCTGTATATATATATATATATATTACTATCGCCTGTGTATAATACTATCTCCTGTATATATATATATATATATATATATATATATATTACTATCGCCTGTGTATAATACTATCTCCTGTATATATATATATATATATATATATATATTACTATTGCCTGTGGATAATACTATCTCCTGTATATATATGTTACTATCTCATGTCTATATATATATTACTATCGCCTGTGTATAATACTATCTCCTGTATATATAACTCTCTTGTCTATAGGACTCACCTATATTGCAACACAGCGGTTGCCGTGGTTACGTGTCCTCTCCTTCCTTTATGGGCTGTAAACGTTGTTATCACTGATTCTTCAGCTCTGATAAACTTTATTGACATTCTTCACATTTATTTCCTTCAAACCAGAAAACAAAACTGATGATCACATTTTAACACAGTACTTTCAATCATCTACTGTACATTTTGAGGTACTTCTATTTTACTGCTCCTTCTATGCTACGTTATACTTCTACTGCTACGCTATACTTCTACTGCTACTTTCTACTGCTACGTTATACTTCTACTGCTACTTTCTACTGCTACGTTATACTTCTACTGCTACTTTCTACTTCAACGTTATACTTCTACTTCTACGTTATACTTCTACTGCTACTTTCTACTTCAACGTTATACTTCTACTTCTACGTTATACTTCTACTGCTACTTTATACTTCCACTGCTACTTTATACTTATACTGCTACTTTATACTTTATACTGCTACGTTATACTTCTACTGCTACTTTATACTGCTACGTTATACTTCTACTACTACTTTATACTTCTACTTTATACTTCCACTGCTACTTTATACTTATACTGCTACTTTATACTTTATACTGCTACGTTATACTTCTACTGCTATGTTATACTTCTACTGCTACTTTATACTCCTACTGCTACTTTATACTGCTACATTATACTTCTACTGCTACTTTATACTGCTACGTTATACTTCTACTGCTACGTTATACTTTATACTGCTACGTTATACTTCTACGTTATATTTCTACTGCTACATTATACTTCTACTGCTTCGTTATACTTATCCTGCTACGTTATACTTCTACTGCTACTTTCTACTGCTACGTTATACTTCTACTGCTACTTTCTACTGCTACGTTATACTTCTACTGCTACTTTCTACTGCTACGTTATACTTCTACAGCTACGTTATACTTCTACTGCTACTTTCTACTGCTACGTTATACTTCTACTGCTACGTTATACTTCTATGCTACGTTATACTTCTACTGCTACTTTATACTGCTACGTTATACTTCTACGTTATACTTCTACGTTATACTTCTACTGCTACTTTATACATCTACGTTATACTTCTATGCTACGTTATACTTCTACGTTATACTTCTATGCTACGCTATACTTCTACTGCTACTTTATACGTCTACGTTATACTTCTATGCTACGTTATACTTCTACTGCTACTTTATACTGCTACGTTATACTTCTACTGCTACTTTATACTGCTACGTTATACTTCTATGCTACGTTATACTTCTACTTATTTGCTACGTTATACTTCTATGCTACGTTATACTTCTACTGCTACTTTATACTGCTACGTTATACTTCTACGTTATACTTCTTTATACTTCTATGCTACGTTATACTTCTACTATCTTATATCTACTTACTTCCTACGTTATACTTCTATGCTACGTTATACTTCTACTGCTACTTTATACTGCTACGTTATACTTCTACTGCTACGTTATACTCTTTATACTTCTACTGCTACGTTATACTTCTACTACTACTTTATACTTCTACTTTATACTTCACTGCTACGTTATACTTCTACTGCTACGTTATACTTCTACCTACTTTATACTGCTACGTTATACTGCTACTGCTATGTTATACTCTTTTATACTTCTACTGCTACGTTATACTTCTACTGCTACTTTATACTTCTACTTTATACTTCCACTGCTACGTTATACTTCTACTGCTACGTTATACTTCTACTGCTACTTTATACTGCTACGTTATACTGCTACTGCTATGTTATACTTCTTTTATACTTCTACTGCTACGTTATACTTCTACTACTACTTTATACTTCTACTTTATACTTCCACTGCTACGTTATACTTCTACTGCTACGTTATACTTCTACTGCTACTTTATACTGCTACGTTATACTGCTACTGCTATGTTATACTTCTTTTATACTTCTACTGCTACGTTATACTTCTACTACTACTTTATACTTCTACTTTATACTTCCACTGCTACTTTATACTTATACTGCTACTTTATACTTTATACTCCTACGTTATACTTCTACTGCTACGTTATACTTTATACTGCTACGTTATACTTCTACTGCTACGTTATACTTTATACTGCTACGTTTTACTTCTACTGCTACGTTATACTTCTACTCCTACGTTATACTTTATACTGCTACTTTATACTGCTACGTTATACTTCTACTGCTACGTTATACTTCTACTGCTATGTTATACTTCTACTCCTACGTTATACTTTATACTGCTACGTTATACTTCTACTGCTATGTTATACCTCCACATAAACCACAGGACATTTGTTGTCTCCATCTTTAAATAACATCCATTCAAATATCATGACACAATTTCCTTCAATCAACCAAAGAAGCCTAGAAGACATTATACAACATCTGAAATCCTCCTGCTGCTGTTTAGATATTCTACCGACACACTTTTTCAAAAATATTTCACACTGCATGACCACTGATCTTCTACACATTGTAAACACCTCGCTCCTCTCAGGTGTTTTCCCACAAGCCGAAAACTGCTCTTCTTAAGGTTTTCAACGACATCCACTTTAACACAGACAGTGGCAGAATCTCAGTCTTCGTATTACTGGATCTCAGTGCTGGATTCAACCATGACATACTACCAGACAGACTACAGGTCTGTACCTTACTACTAGACAGACTAAAGGTCTGGGTAGGTCAGTACCTTACTACTAGACAGACTAAAGGTCTGGGTAGGTCAGTACCTTACTACTAGACAGACTACAGGTCTGTACCTTACTACTAGACAGACTAAAGGTCTGGGTAGGTCAGTACCTTACTACTAGACAGACTACAGGTCTGTACCTTACTACTAGACAGACTAAAGGTCTGGGTAGGTCAGTACCTTACTACTAGACAGACTAAAGGTCTGGGTAGGTCAGTACCTTACTACTAGACAGACTAAAGGTCTGGGTAGGTCAGTACCTTACTACTAGACAGACTAAAGGTCTGGGTAGGTCAGTACCTTACTACTAGACAGACTAAAGGTCTGGGTAGGTCAGTACCTTACTACTAGACAGACTAAAGGTCTGGGTAGGTCAGTACCTTACTACTAGACAGACTAAAGGTCTGGGTAGGTCAGTACCTTACTACTAGACAGACTAAAGGTCTGGGTAGGTCAGTACCTTACTACTAGACAGACTACAGGTCTGGGTAGGTCAGTACCTTACTACTAGACAGACTACAGGTCTGGGTAGGTCAGTACCTTACTACTAGACAGACTACAGGTCTGGGTAGGTCAGTACCTTACTACTAGACGGACTACAGGTCTGGGTAGGTCAGTACCTTACTACTAGACGGACTACAGGTCTGGGTAGGTCAGTACCTTACTACTAGACGGACTACAGGTCTGGGTAGGTCAGTACCTTACTACTAGACGGACTAAAGGTCTGGGTAGGTCAGTACCTTACTACTAGACGGACTACAGGTCTGGGTAGGTCAGTACCTTACTACTAGACGGGCTAAAGGTCTGGGTAGGACTCTCTGGTGCAGCACTGAACTGGTTTGAATCCTACTTGAAGGATCCAGAATACTTTGTGTCTGTAGCTAATTGCACATCAGATCTGACTAGGTGACATGTGGTGTTCCCCAAGGTTCAGTACTGGGACCTCTTCTGTTCAACATCTACATGCTTCCACTGGCTCAGATTATGGAAAACAACAAAGTGTGTTATCATAATTATGCAGACGACACACAAATCTACATAACTATATCACCAGGGACCATAATCCATACAAGGGCTGAGTAACATAACTATATCACCAGGGACTATAATCCATACAAGGGCTGAGTAACATAACTATATCACCAGGGACTATAATCCATACAAGGGCTGAGTAACATAACTATATCACCAGGGACTATAATCCATACAAGGGCTGAGTAACATAACTATATCACCAGGGACTATAATCCATAAAAGGGCTGAGTAAATGCATTGAACAAATCAACAACTGGATGTGCCAGAATTTCCTTCAATTAAATAAAGATAAAACAGAAGTAATTGTTTTTGGTACCAAGGATGAACGATTGAAAGTCAGCGCTCAGCTTCAATCACTGATGTTAAAAACCACAAACCAAGCCAGAAATCTAGGTGTAGTTATGGATTCAGACCTCAACCTGAACAGCCATAAAGACTATTACAAAATCAGCCTACTATCACCTGAAGAATATAGCAAGGATTAGAGGACTTATGTCTCAACAGGATTTGGAAAAACTTGTCCACGCTTTTATCTTCAGTAGACTGGACTACTGTAACGGTGTGTTCACAGGTCTCTGTAAAAAGTCAGTCAGAAAGCTGCAGCTGATTCAGAACGCTGCAGCTTGAGTCCTCACTAAGACCAAGAAAGTGGATCACATCACTCCAGTTCTGAGGTCTTTGCACTGGCTTCCTCTCCAACAAATAATTGACTTTAAAATCCTGCTGTTGGTTTATAAAGCACTGAATGGTTTAGGGCCATCCCGACCCCTGAGGTCATCTGGGACCGGTCTACTTTCTGTTCCAAGAGTCAGAACTAAACACGGAGAAGCAGCGTTCAGTTTTTCTGCTCCACATATCTGGAACAAGGTCCCTGAAAGCTGCAGGTCTGCTGAGACCCTAAACTCCTTTAAATCCAGATTGAAGACTCTTCTGTTTGCTGTTGCCTTTAATTGAACCAGATTCAAGGATCTTAATCAATTTATGCATCTCACTACTGTATTTTATTTCTTAAACTGCACTGCAACTTTTATTCAATTTTTTTGCTTTTTAATGTTTTACTGACTGAATGTTTAAATGAATGTTCTTAATCGTTTTCAGCATCTTCCTCCATCTGAACCCTCGACCGCCGTCGGCCCCACAGCCCCCCGCTGACCTCACAGACCCCCGCCGGCCCCACAGCCCCCCCATCGGCCCCACAGCCCCCCCGCAACCATGGACAGCATCCCAAGGAACTGGGTACTGAAGCCTCTTTCCCCCCTACTGCACCCCTCAGACCTACGCACCATCGCCGGCCCGGCACGGAGTGAGTCCCCAGACCTGAACACTCCGATCTTCAGCTCCGACAGCATCTCCGTCACTCGTAGTCATTCCTCGGTCACCTCCCAGCAGGGTGACGGGTGCAGACACGTTGTGGTTCAGGCTCGGCAGGTCGCCGTGTCGCAGGATGGAGGCAGCCCCAGCAGGCCCAGCAGCCCCAGAGGCCCCAGCAGCCCCAGCAGCCCCAGAGGCCCCAGCAGCTCCAGCAGCACCAGAGGCCCCAGCAGCTCCAGCAGCACCAGCAGCCCCAGAGGCCCCAGCAGCCCCAGCAGCAGCTCCAGCTCTCACTGTGGTTTCTACTCCTTCGTGGAGGATCCGGCGAGTCCCGAGGCCGAGCTGAACGAAGCCTGGATGGTCTCAACGCAGCGACAGACTCAACTGGCGACCCTGAAGGAGGAGAAAGGATTCAAACTCCAGACCTACACCAGCAGCAGGAAGCCAGAGAGTCTCTTTGCAGAGAGCGATGGAGACTCACAGTACAAAATGGATCAGAAGAATGGCAACAAAGTCATCCGGGAGGAAGAGGACAACCAGCTTCGGGAGGCGATCATTCGCAGCCAAGCGCCAAAGAAGAACCCAACCTTTAGAGATCAGCTGAGTGCGCTGGAGGACCTGGATCTGAGCAGATCTACGAACAAACTGATAGAAGGGTTCAGCGTGAGTTACAGTACTGTCAGCTCCAGAACAGAACCTCCCTGGCCTGCTGAGCCCGGGGCCGTTGACAAGGAGCAGATCAACTTCAGTGCTGCCCGACAACAGTTTCTGAAGATGGAGCAGGACCGGGCGACTGCCCTGTCCAGCCCTCTGCGGTCCTCAAGAACACATCTGAATGTGTCTCTGCAGCCAGATCCTGACGTGTCCTCGTCAGAGCAGGTGGACACATACAGCAGCTTGAAGCTGAGCGAAGATACAACAACTTTTATACCAACTGAAGAAGATGAGATCTACCCAGAGAAGAAGGAGGCGGTGTGGCGGGTCGAGGAGAGTTTTAGCCGCCAGAGCAGTTTGTTGGATGACCTGGACTCCGGCCTGGAGGAGCTGACTGTGGAGGTGGGCGGCGGCTACACCAGTGATGAAGGCTTGTTCTATGACGACACTCAGCCAGAGAACAGGAGCTGCAAGTCCACCAGCGACTCTGAGACCCCGATTGAAAGGGAAATCCGGTTAGTTCAGGAGCGTGAGGAGAACCTACGGCACTCTCGAGGGCTGAAGCTCAGTGACAGCAGAGCAGAGATGGTTCAGATCAAAACCAAACATTTACAGTCTCCACTTGCGCCTGTCAAAGCTAAAGAAAAGAACCGAGTGAGCTTCATCATCCAGCGTGAGATCCAGAAGGAGAACCAGAGGAAGGAGGAGCCTCAGCAGCAGGGAGGGGTCCTGGGACGATACAGTCCAGATCTTCTACAAGAGCTGGAGCTGGACCAACAGAACCAGGACAAGAGGACAGAAGAAAGATCTCATTCTGAGTCTGGAGATGCCGAAGTCTTCCCGTCGTCATGCTGTCCTCATCGACACCCCGAAGAAACCGAGTTGTACGTCAACAGAAAGAGTTCAGCTGCTCCTTCCTTCTCTGAGAGGGGCTCAGAGGTAAAGGATACCAGAGGCTTCTCCTCTGCTCCCTCCTGCCCAACACCGACACCTCGCCATGATACAACGTGGACCACGCCTCGGTCCTGGAGGGAGAACCTGGAGTCAAACAGCCTGCAGTCCAGAGGAAAAGGAGCTCCAGATTTCATCGAGAAGGAGATCGAGGAGGCCCTGAGGCGGGAACAGGAGCTGAGGAAGTCCAGGGAGTCCAGGGAGGAAACTGATGGCCAGTTCTTCTCTCCAGCTCCTCTGGTGGACCAGGCAACCAAAGTGGCCGTCAGTCAGTTCTACCCCCCTGTGAGCACAGGTACATAGTCTTTATCCAGGCTGGATTACCATCTAGAAAACTGGGCTTCTGCTCCAGGGCCAGACCTCCGATAGCCCAAAGCCCAGGTTCACTGTGTCAGCTGCTTTCGTGTAATTTGATTACAAAAAATAAACATAGGTCCGAAACAAACAAAACACAATATTAAGCTTCTCGTAATAAGTAATCGATAAAAAGGCCCTCAAAAGTCCTTATAGGATGCTTATCAACATTATTATGTGTCAAAAAGATACAATAATGTTCTAACATTGATATAATATGCCATTTTAAACAATTATAAGATGCTCGTAAGGCTATTAACATTCTTAAGCAGTTTAGCAACTGTTAACTGTTAAGTGCTTATAAATGTCTTATGAATGTCTCATAACAACATTATTCACAGCATTGTCATATTTAGAATAATAGTGGAATAGCAGTTGACTCCTGATCCTGTTTGAGATGACGTCCATCAGGAGGAGTACTCAGGGACATGACCCCCATAAAAACCACCATGTTGTTGGAAGGAGGACTTTGTCCCCTTTCTCCAGTCTTTATGCTAAGCCAGTGTTTCTCAAACTGTGGGGCGCGCCCCTCTAGTGGGGCACAGTGGTATGACAGGTGGGGCGCAGGGGGAAATGCAGAATATTTTTATTTCAAGAACTTTATTGAGAACTTCACATATTACAAAAGTACAAAGTACACGGACATAAAACTTGCTGTGTTCACACCAAAATACGAATATTCGCGCCGCTTTACTCGCGTGAGTTTACTCGCGTGAGTTTACTCGCCGGACTATTTGTGGTTATTTCGCTTCATCGCACCAGAGAAGGGGCGTGGCTTATCTCCGTAGAAATAGTTAATTTCCGCCATCCACCGTGGAAGAAATAACCACTAGTTCTGATTTGTACATGTTGTGGAAGTCCCACAAACGTTGGAACATCAAACGCCCTCGTGTCTGGGTTCATAATATATAATATATAATATATAATATATAATATATAATATATAATATATAATATATAATATATAATATATAATATATGATACATAACATCACCCGTAGCCGCACACAGCTTCTCCAGGAGCTGCTTCCAGTCTATCGACTTCTCCTCCATAGTTTCTCGCAAGACATCAGTGATGATGGGCGGAGCTTCTCAACGTTGATTGGCTTTAAAGACACAGCGTCATGCGAGTGAGGCAAATAGTTCGCGTCGCGTCATTCGCGCCGCCCGGCGGAAATTCGTGTTATTCGCATCTGTGTAGTGACTTTGTATGTAATCTACCAATTCGCAACGCTTTTGGTATGAACACAGCAGTCATTAATAAATACATGGTGAACACAGTAGTTATTAATAAATACATGGTGAACACAGCAGTTATTAATAAATACATGGTGAACACAGCAGTCATTAATAAATACATGATGAACACAGTAGTTATTAATAAATACATGGTGAACACAGTTATTATTAATAAATACATGATGAACACAGTTATTATTAATAAATACATGATGAACACAGTTATTATTAATAAATACATGGTGAACACAGCAGTCATTAATAAATACATGGTGAACACATCAGTCATTAATAAATACATGGTGAACACAGCAGTTATTAATAAATACATGGTGAACACAGCAGTTATTAATAAATACATGGTGAACACAGTAGTTATTAATAAATACATGGTGAACACAGCAGTCATTAATAAATACATGGTGAACACAGTAGTTATTAATAAATACATGGTGAACACAGCAGTCATTAATAAATACATGGTGAACACAGTAGTTATTAATAAATACATGGTGAACACAGTAGTTATTAATAAATACATGGTGAACACAGCAGTCATTAATAAATACATGATGAACACAGTAGTTATTAATAAATACATGGTGAACACAGTAGTTATTAATAAATACATGGTGAACACAGTAGTTATTAATAAATACATGGTGAACACAGCAGTCATTAATAAATACATGGTGAACACAGTAGTTATTAATAAATACATGGTGAACACAGTAGTTATTAATAAATACATGGTGAACACAGTAGTCATTAATAAATACATGGTGAACACAGTAGTTATTAATAAATACATGGTGAACACAGTAGTTATTAATAAATACATGGTGAACACAGTAGTTATTAATAAATACATGGCGAAATGCCTGTACTTTGGTGTAAATGTTTACGTTAAGATCCTTGGTGACTCACAGCGTTCTGCTTCCCTTCACCACATCCTACCTCTGAGAGATCGGCTGCTCTGCTGTTGCCTCTCTCCAAACAAAGACATATATATATTATATATTATACACAGATCTGAGCTCTACATGGAGCCTGGATTGAGAGAGGCCGTATCAAGTCTGACACCTCGTTTTAAAAAGATTTGTAGTGGAAAGCAGCCTCACTGCTCCACAGACAACCTGATGGCTCACATATCTGACCTCATCTGGTTTGGTTTTGCACAGGTTATATATATATATTATATATTATACATATATCTGACCTCATCTGGTTTGGTTTTGCACAGGTTATATATATATATATATTATATATTATACATATATCTGACCTCATCTGGTTTGGTTTTGCACAGGTTATATATATATATTATATATTATACATATATCTGACCTCATCTGGTTTGGTTTTGCACAGGTTATATATATATATATTATATATTATACACATATCTGACCTCATCTGGTTTGGTTTTGCACAGTTTATATATATATATATTATATATTATACACATATCTGACCTCATCTGGTTTGTTTTTGCACAGGTTGCACGTTGTTGTTGTTTTGAAAAGATATGCAGTGTAAAACTCAGTAAAACTCTTTATTGTCAAATATTTGAACTTGTTTTGTTTAGTTTTTCACAGGTTGCACTTTATTGTTATTATCTTGAAAATATAATCAGTGCAAAACAGGTTAATTGCAGCCACAATAAGCTATGTTTTGCGAAATATTAGTTATTTTTTGGACAGATAGAACTTTATTTGCATTGTTCTAACAAAGTGATTGTAATTTTCTTTATCTATTAGTTGAAAAAGCACAGATGGAGGAGTCACAAAATGTTGCTATTTCAATAAAAATTCAACATGGACCATTTTGTTACAATTTTGTTGGAGCGGTGGGATATGAAAATTTTAAAAGTGGGGCGTGACAGAAAAAGTTTGAGAACCACTGTGCTAAGCTAAGCTAAACAGCTTCGGGCTGTAGCTTCATATTTAGCAACAAAACGTAACATATTTCAGATACCCTTTGAAAACGTACATCTCATGAAGATTCAGCAAATTTAACAATATGGATGAAATTAGTAAACGGAAGTGCACAGAAGTAATAATGAGTCAAATGATTCTTTCAGAGAAGACACAGCAATAATAAGAGAACTTGATCATATGGAGGATTTGGGCCATAAAAGTTCCTTTAAGAAGACATCAAGGCTGGTTGTGTCTTGATGGGCCAGAACCCCCACAGTGACCCCACATGAGACCCCAACAGTGACCCCACATGAGACCCCCACAGTGACCCCACATGAGACCCCCACAGTGATGGGGGTCTCATGTGGGGTGACATGAACTTTGACTTCAATGAAACCTTCTCTGCAGGTTAATGGAGCCTGATGGCTTCAGCAGGACTTGAGCATAAACAGTATGTTTAGAGAATAAACTAAAACCTGAATGGACTTAAACTTAAAGTAAGACCTGAATGTAGTCTGGTGCGGAGGCTGCTGGTTGTCAGAGATAAAGTTACTAACACAGGAACAACCAAAGTCCAGCACTTCAGGTGGTTCAGCTGCCGTCTGTAAATCAGTAACCAGGAAACCGCTTTCCTCACGAGTCCTCAGGCAAAGTCTGAACCACCATCTCCTCACTCTGTAGACTGAGACCAGTACCGTCCATACAGGACCAGTACCTTCTATACAGGACCAGTACCAGTACAATGATGATGTCATTGATGATGTCATAGATGATGTCTTTGACGATGTTCTTCCTGTTACAGATCAACCCGTCAGTGTGTCCTCTCCGTCTCCTCGTCCCTCCGGCCGTCTAGCGTCCATCTCCTTCATCACGGCTCAGCCCTGGTCCTCCTCGTCCCTGCCCCCTCTTCATCCTCCCCCGTCTTCCTCCTCGCCCCTCCCCCTTCTTCCTCGTCCCCCCTCTTCCTCCTCCCCCCTGCCCCCCTCCTCTTCTGCCCCGGGGGTCCGGCCGCCCCCCCCTCCTCTCAGAGGTCTCACGGAGACGCTGCTGCAGGACTTCAGGGCGAGACAAGTGAAGGAGGACAGCGTGGTGAGTCCTCGAGGACATGATGTTTCTTTTAAAGTCAATGATGATGAATGAAAAAGTTAAATAAATGAATACAAAACTAATTGATTTGTCCCAAAATGCTGATGTAAAAACACAGAATGATGTTTTTCATTTTTCAGTATGCAGGAATTCAGCCGGTCGACGACGTGAATAATGAGGTACAAGCAGACTTCATTTACTTCATACAGCAGGTTAACCAGACCGGCTGTTAACCAGCTCATGTCTTTGATCTCCTTGTCTCCTTGTCTCCTTGTCTCCTGGTCTCCTGGTCTCCTGGTCTCCTTGTCTCCTTGTCTCTCTGTCTTCTCTGCTTTCAGGTTGTTGAGTCGACTCGAGTCATTCGACATAAAAACCAACGCGCTCTGCGCTGGGAAGCCGGAGTGTTCTCCAATCAGGAGGGCCAGTGAGGGCCAGAACCAGGGCCAGGACCAGGACCAGGACCAGGACCAGGACCTGCAGGATGACATGGGGACTTCTCTCTTCACTAACAGGACTTTTCTCAGATTTTCTCCTTCATCTTAAATAAAATGGTTTTAAACTGGAGCGTTGTAAAGAAACGGCTGCTCCTGATTGGTCCCCTCTCCTCGTCCAATCAGCTGCCAGCTGCTGAGCAGAGCCTCAAACAGAGGTTATGTATCTGATTCATTTAAGAAATGAAGAGTTAAAGTGAGTGAAGAAGAGTTTGTTTGATCACCTGATGCAGCAAAACAGGAAGTTTCTGATAGTTTTCATGATTTTAAACTCTGTATCTAAAAATAACACAATAATAAAAATAAAACTGTCCTGCGATCTGTTGAGATGTCAAAATAAGAGATTTGTGGAATATGACTTCTAAAAACCAATAAATTGAAGTTCACAGAGGAAACAAATCGTTCACCGAGTGAGATTTATTATCCATACCATGGATATAAAGGTAGTGAAGAAGAAGAAGAGGAGTGATGGTTACCATGGATATAAAGGTAGTGAAGAAGAAGAAGAGGAGT
>JACSYO010001577.1:47500-55000 GCA_016806645.1 Ophiodon elongatus
AGATCCTAACTTGTACACAGGAGATGCTAACTTGTACGCAGTAGATGCTAACTTGTACGCAGTACATGCTAACTTGTACGCAGGACATACTTGTACGCAGTAGATGCTAACTTGTACGCAGGAGATGCTAACTTGTACGCAGGATATGCTAACTTGTACGCAGGAGATGCTAACTTGTACGCAGTAGATGCTAACTTGTACAAAGGAGATGCTAACTTGTACGCAGTACATGCTAACTTGTACGCAGGGCATACTTGTACGCAGTAGATGCTAACTTGTACGCAGGAGATGCTAACTTGTACGCAGGAGATGCTAACTTGTACACAGGAGATGCTAACTTGTACGCAGTAGATGCTAACTTGTACGCAGGAGATGCTAACTTGTACACAGGAGATGCTAACTTGTACGCAGTAGATGCTAACTTGTACACAGGAGATGCTAACTTGTACGCAGTAGATGCTAACTTGTACGCAGTACATGCTAACATGTACGCAGGACATACTTGTACGCAGTAGATGCTAACTTGTACGCAGGATATGCTAACTTGTACGCAGGAGATGCTAACTTGTACGCAGTAGATGCTAACTTGTACACAGGAGATGCTAACTTGTACACAGGACATACTTGTACTTTCTGAAATGAAATACATGTACTAGTAAATCACTTATCAGACTAATGATTTTTTTTCTGAAATGTTGATTATTTTATTTATTTATAAAAACCAGACCAGAGACAAAACCAAAATGAATGATTAAAAAATAAATTGAAGACCTTTACTTGAATAACTTGAGATCAAGAATAACTTTTATTGTGTAACTTCCATCACAAGGAGCATGCAGCATCCACCCTTCAGCTCTTATTTCACACATTAAACTTTATAGCAGCAGTTATTTTCTTTTTATCGTTTCCAGTCACAAAATGTACAGATTCAAGATCAATGAAGATTCATGTTTTTACATTCAGATGGAAATGATGAGGAATCCTCAGTTGTGAGGATTAAAACGCTCTTCATCTCAGAGATGATAAATCCACCTGTGGACACATGCAACGACACACAGACACATCACCACCAGGGGGCGCTCCTTAATATTTCATATCAGTCTCAGAGCTCAGGGGACAGTTTGGGAGTCTTTAATAAAATACTTGTTGTTCTTCTGTGTTTCGTTTTAGAGCCACTGAGGAGAAAATGATCCGTTTACTACGACAGAATAATAACGTATTCTGTAATATTACAACTTTTATCCGTAATAAATACACACTTTCAGAATCACACACAAAAACACTCTGCACAGACTTCTTCGACCAATCGGGTCGCACAGCAACACACAAGCATGCTGAGAATCACTGTAGTAACCAAGCCATCACAATAGAAACAACAACACTCTGGTAATATACGATATGTATATTACTGTGTAATAAACAATCAGAGTCAGACCTCCACATGGTTCCGCTCCTCACTGCAGGGGGCTCGCCGTCTGACACCCACGCACACCCAAAGCATCATGGGAAGAGTGCCTGACGTCTAGAGTGTGGGAGGTGGGGGGGTCACTTGACTCGCCTGCTGGATCCTTCCATAAAACTGAAGCTGAACAGGTCTGCTGGAGACCGGTTTCTAAATAAGGCTTTTGTTCTGAAAAGGGAAGAGACTATTCCTTGAACCTTCGTCCCTGCAAACTCTTGTAATAGTTCTCCTGTTCAGTCTGGTTACGGATCTCTCGATCCAACAGAACTAGTGCTGTCTTGCGTCTCATGGCCATCTCCCTGCGCTGAGCGTCCGCTGGCATCTCCACCTGAGGCCGGAGCGAGGCGGGGTCGTGGCCGGGGCGGAGCGAGGCGGGGTGGTGTCCGGGGCGGAGCGAGGCGGGGTCGTGGCCGGGGCGGAGCGAGGCGGGGTGGTATCCGGGGCGGAGCGAGGCGGGGTCGTGGCCGGGGCGGAGCGAGGCGGGGTCGTGGCCGGGGAGCGGCGAGGTGGGGTCGTGGCCGGGGCGCGGCGAGGCGGAGCGGTGGGGCCGGAAGCTGCTGCCGCAGGCGGCCGAGTCTCCTCGGTTCAGGCTGTTCAGGTCGTAGGCGTCTCGGGGGTCGCCCCCGTTGGACGCCCCCGTCCACTCCCACAGGGTACCATTACCTGCAAGGGGCGGGGCTTGAAGAGGGGGTTGGGCTTGGACAACGGGATGGTGAGGGGCGTGGGCATCCACAGTGATGATACCTGACCCCTCAGAGGGGGGCCGGTACAGCGGAGAGTCTGTGGTCGAGGAGGTGCCGGAGCAGGTGGAGGTAGTCTCAGAGGACTTGTCCCCCGAGGAGGAGGAAGGGAGGAGGCCCTGCTGCTTGGACATGGCGATGACCTGCATGAGTCGTGGCTGGCCGGTGGCCCCGCGGCCCTCTCCGCTCGCCTTCTCTCTGATGGCGAGCCACTTGGCCCGGGTTAGGGCGCTTTTTGGGGAGACCGGTGGGGGTCCAGCTTCAGGAATTTGCGGTGGTCTGGGAGTTGCCACAGCTTTGGCGCCCCCTGGAGGCGGAGTGGGGTTACGACTAGAGGCCGCCCTCCCAGAATGCACTGCCTGGTATATGGGCCCCTGAGACGCCCCCTCGTCCGTCCCCACGGAGCCCACCTCGGATCCGTCCTCGCTGGCCTCGTGGTCCTCGTCCCGGACGCTCAGACCTCTCATCTCCATCGACTTCTGCTTCCACTCCGTCACCAGCTGCTGCGACCGCAGGGGGTCCATGGGAACCTGCACGGCCTTCAAGCGCCGCTGCACCGGCTGCACCGGCTGCACCTGCTGCACCAGGTCCTCTGGCCCCGGGTTGGCCCCCAGCACCCCGTTAGCATTCATGCTAGCCCTCGGCAGCGTGTTGCTGAAGGTCAGCATGGTCTCCTTCCCCATGGGGCTGCGAGGAGCCAGCAGCTCCACGTCCACGCTGGCCCTCTTCAAGCTGCCCATAGAGGCCTGCTCCCTCTGCAGGGGCCCAAGGCCCTCCAGCCGGGCCATGGGGGCCGGGGCCGCCGCGATCTCATCGTGACTCTCTGAGGCCGAGGCGGGGCCCTTGTTGTAGACGGACTCGTGTCCTCGCTCGGTCAGCGCCCGAAGAGGGTCCTCCTTGGGCAGCGGGGGGGGCGGAGTCAGCATGATGTCATCAGAGGACTTGAAGTTGGCCACAGCGTGAAATGCCTGAAGAAGAAAATCATCTTTAAATGTCTGAAGACTGAAAATCCTTTAATGAACGTTAGGTTCCATGTTGATGTCGCTCTACATCATGACCTCATGTAGAGCGATGTCGCTCTGTATCATGACCTCATGTAGAGCGATGTCGCTCTGTATCATGACCTCATGTAGAGCGATGTCGCTCTACATCATGACCTCATATAGAGCGATGTCGCTCTATTCAATGATGTGAACACATAAATGATCAGGATTATTGATATATGACAGTTATTGACGACAATTGACCTGGTGAGTCTCTAGACCTGGTGAGGGTCTAGACACGGTGAGGGTCTAGACTCACCAGGTAAGCAGCGACGAAGGCCCCGATGAGGAAGCCCACGTACACGTCCATGGGGTGGCTGCGGTGCTGCGTGACCTGAGTCAGACCCGCCAGCGCCGCCGCCATGAAGAAGGCGAACACCAGGACGGGCTTCAGCAGCTTCGTGCTGTCGGACACCGTCGAGTTCAAGTACATCTGAAACAGAGTCAGACGCCATGAGGAAGAAGTAATGGCTCACATGTAATATATTCATACATTGATAGTATCAGAGGGCGTCATTCTAAATAAAGTTCTGTTGGTTTGAACAAAGTCGCACTCACAGAAACATAAACAGCAGCGAAGGCAGACAGCGTTGCATGCTGGGAAGGGAATGTTTTCCTGTGAGGACAGAAGACAGATTAGAGAGGTGAATCAATACCAGTGACTCACGCAACACGACCTGAACAGGTGACTCACCTGGCGGCCATGATGGCGTGCTGGTCGTGACCCGAGCAGATGTCTCTCGTGATGTAAGCGTTTCTGTCGCAGGAGACGCCGACATGCGTGTAGTTGGGTTTACAGACGGTGAGGAAGAAGGGGGCGTGGTAACCTGTCGACAGCTGGATGACGTCAGTGACCAGAGCCGTCGCACACAGACCGAACACATGCACACCTGGGGAGAGACAGACAGGTGGGAGGACTGCAGAAAGACAGACAGGTGGGAGGACTGCAGAGAGACAGACAGGTGGGAGTACTGCAGAAAGACAGACAGGTGGGAGGACTGCAGAGAGACAGACAGGTGGGAGTACTGCAGAGAGACAGGCAGGTGGGAGTACTGCAGAGAGACAGGCAGGTGGGAGGACTGCAGAGAGACAGACAGGTGGGAGGACTGCAGAAAGACAGACAGGTGGGAGGACTACAGAAAGACAGACAGGTGGGAGGACTGCAGAAAGACAGACAGGTGGGAGGACTGCAGAGAGACAGACAGGTGGGAGGACTGCAGAGAGACAGGCAGGTGGGAGTACTGCAGAGAGACAGGCAGGTGGGAGTACTGCAGAGAGACAGGCAGGTGGGAGGACTGCAGAGAGACAGACAGGTGGGAGGAGTGTGATGTTGTCAGTGTAACTACAGGTGTAGCTGCAGGTGTAACTACAGGTGTAACTACAGGTGTAACTACAGGTGTAACTACAGGTGTAGCTACAGGTGTAACTGCAGGTGTAACTACAGGTGTAACTACAGGTGTAACTGCAGGTGTAACTACAGGTGTAACTACAGGTGTAGCTACAGGTGTAACTGCAGGTGTAACTACAGGTGTAACTACAGGTGTAGCTACAGGTGTAACTGCAGGTGTAACTACAGGTGTAACTACAGGTGTAACTACAGGTGTAGCTACAGGTGTAGCTGCAGGTGTAACTACAGGTGTAACTACAGGTGTAACTGCAGGTGTAACTACCGGTGTAACTACAGGTGTAGCTACAGGTGTAACTACAGGTGTAACTACCGGTGTAACTACCGGTGTAACTACAGGTGTAGCTACAGGTGTAACTACAGGTGTAACTACAGGTGTAACTGCAGGTGTAACTGCAGGTGTAACTACAGGTGTAGCTGCAGGTGTAGCTGTAGGTGTAACTAGAGGTGTAACTACAGGTGTAGTTAGTGTCGTACCTACGAAGCGCACCGTCCTCCTCAGGAAGGAGTTGAAGTTGCAGCCTCCTGCGTTGATGCTTCCTTCAGGTCGGCGGAGCTTCAGTCTGGACTGCAGGCAGTAGATCAGACCTTCAACCAGCATGATCTGATACACGAATCAAACGCACCCTCAGTACCTTCAACCAGCGTGATCTGATACACGAATCAAACGCACCCTCAGTACCTTCAACCAGCGTGATCTGATACACGAATCAAACGCACCCTCAGTACCTTCAACCAGCGTGATCTGATACACGAATCAAACGCACCCTCAGTACCTTCAACCAGCGTGATCTGATACACGAATCAAACGCACCCTCAGTACCTTCAACCAGCGTGATCTGATACACGAATCAAACGCACCCTCAGTACCTTCAACCAGCGTGATCTGATACACGAATCAAACGCACCCTCAGTACCTTCAACCAGCGTGATCTGATACACGAATCAAACGCACCCTCAGTACCTTCAACCAGCGTGATCTGATACACGAATCAAACGCACCCTCAGTACCTTCAACCAGCGTGATCTGATACACGAATCAAACGCACCCTCAGTACCTTCAACCAGCGTGATCTGATACACGAATCAAACGCACCCTCAGTACCTTCAACCAGCGTGATCTGATACACGAATCAAACGCACCCTCAGTACCTTCAACCAGCGTGATCTGATACACGAATCAAACGCACCCTCAGTACCTTCAACCACCGTGATCTGATACACGAATCAAACGCACCCTCAGTACCTTCTACCAGAGTGATCTGATACACGAATCAAACGCACCCTCAGCTCTAGATTTAAGTTCAGGACACATGCTGAGACCTGAAAGCCGCCAAAACACAACAGACCTGATGAGACCAGATACCACGTGGATCAGGTCTTGGTTTCAGTCTTATCTTCACACTGTGTGTGTATGTGTGTGTGTGTATGTGTGTGTGTGTGTATGTATGTGTGTGTGTGTATGTGTGTGTGTGTATGTGTGTGTGTGTGTGTTACCGAGGCAGCCGGTCCGGCGAAGGCGAGGCTCAGCAGCATCAGCAGAGGAATCAGTTCGTCTCCTCCGTCTACGTACGGCATGCTGAGCTCTCTGTCGTGGCAGCGGAACCCCACCTGAGCCGGCTGCACCACGTCGGTCAGCTCCAGGAAGTACAGAGACACCATAGAAGAAGCCACGATGGGCAGCTGCAGGAGGTACAAAGACACCATAGAAGAAGCCACGATGGGTTTCCTTTAGCCCCGCCCCCCATCACCATCACCATCACCACCATCATCATCATCATCATCATCATCACCATCATCATAACCATCATCATCATCATCATCACCATCATCATCATCATCACCATCATCACCATCATCACCACCATCACCATCATCACCATCATCACCATCACCATCATCATCATCACCATCATCACCACCATCACCACCACCATCATCATCATCACCATCATCACCATCACCATCATCACCATCACCATCATCACCACCATCACCACCACCATCATCATCATCACCATCACCATCATCACCATCATCATCACCATCATCATCACCACCATCACCATCATCATCATCATCATCACCACCATCATCACCATCATCACCATCACCATCACCATCATCACCACCATAATCATCATCACCATCATCATCACCACCATCATCACCATCATCACCATCACCATCACCATCATCATCACCATAATCATCATCATCATCATCATCATCATCACCATCATCATCATCACCATCACCACCATAATCATCATCATCACCATCATCATCACCATAATCACCACCATCATCATCACCATCACCATCATCATCATCACCATAATCATCATCATCACCATCATCATCATCACCATCATCATCATCATCATCATCATCACCACCATCATCATCATCATCACCACCACCATCATCATCATCATCACCATCACATCACCACCACAATCATCATCATCACCACCATCATCATCACCACCACCACCATCATCATCACCACCATCACCACCATCATCACCATCACCATCATCACCATCATCATCATCATCACCATCATCACCATCACCATAATCATCACATCACCACCACAATCATCATCATCACCACCATCATCATCATCACCACCACCATCATCATCATCATCACCATCACATCACCACCACAATCATCATCATCACCACCATCATCATCACCACCACCACCATCATCATCACCACCACCACCATCACCACCATCACCATCATCATCACCACCATAATCATCACCATCATCATCATCATCACCATCATCATCATCACCATCACCATCATCATAATCACAATCATCACCATCATCATC
>JACSYO010001578.1:0-32530 GCA_016806645.1 Ophiodon elongatus
CTGCTGTTCTGGGACAATGTTTTAAGGAAAATCAAGTAAGCTGTATATTTTTCCAAAAAATCCACTTTTGGCCTCATGCCAGCCGAAACGTCTTTTAAGAGCATACAACGTGGAAATGCAGCTTTAAGGCAGAAAAGTGATGAGAGCATCATGTATTCATGAAAATAACATGAAACTTGAGAGTCTGCTGTTCTGGTACAAAGTTTTTAGTAAAATTAGGTAAACTGTGTATTTTTCCAACATATTCCACTTTAAAAGCGTCAACAAACATGTTACAAAGCGCCTGGCGTCGAATCATAGCTCAAAACAATCAAATGATGACAACATCATGTATTCATGAAATTAACATGAAACTTGAGAATCTGCTGTTCTGGGACAATGTCTTGAGGAAAATCAAGTAAACTGTGTATTTTTCAACAAAATCCACTTTTGGAATCTTTCCAGCCCAAAAGTCTTTAAAGAGCATACAACGTGTATGAGGCAATGGGTGATGAGAATCATGTTCATGAATTGGCATGAGAGCGAGTCTGTGTTCTGGGACAATGTCTTGAGAAAAATCAAGCAAGCAACAACAGCCTGTCTTCACTTTGGACTTCTTCAACCAAGCATTTTGGCACTGAATGCGCAAGGCAGAAAGTGCGAGCATCATGTATTTGAAATTAACATGAGAAACTTGGTTTTATGTTCTCGGTTCGAGTCTTTGATGAAAATCAAGTAAACTATGTATTTTCAACAAATTACTGCTTTCATCTTCAAGCAGCGATGACTTAGAGCCTTACAGCGTGGAAATGTGTGGCTTCAAGCAATAAAATAATGAAGACATCATGTATTCGTGAAATTAATTTGAAAGCGAGGAGTCTGCTATTCTGGGACAATTTTTTGAGGAAAATCAAGTAAACTGTGTATTTTTCAACAAAATCCACTTTTGGCCTCATGTCAGAAGAAAAGTCTTTTAAGAGCATACAACGCGGAAATGCAGCTTTAAGGCAGAAAAGTGATGAGAACATCATGTGTTCATGAAATTAATTTGAAACTTGAGAGTCTGCTGTTCTGGGACAATTTTTTGAGGAAAATCAAGTAAACTGTGTATTTTTCAACTGATTCACTTTGCACTCTTTAGCCGGAAATGTCTTTCAAAAAACATTGAGCGTGAAATGTATTTTAACGCAGAAGGCTGATGTGAGCATCATATTCATGAAATTGACATGAACTGAGTCTCACTATTCTGGGTTAATGTCTTTAATCAGTAAACTGTGTATTTTTCAACTGATTCCAGTTTTGGCGTCTTTAAGCCCGGCGTATTTAAAACTGCAACGTAGAAACATAACTTTAAGCAATAGATGATGAGAACATCATGTATTCATGAAATTAACATGTTAATTTCATGAATACATGATGTTCTCGTCACTTTTCTGACTTAAAGCTGCATTTCCACGTTGTCTGCTCTCAAAAGACATTTCGGCTGGGAAGAGGCCAAAAGTGGAATCAGTCGAAAAATACACAGTTTACTTGATTTTCTTCAAGACATTGTCACAGAACAGCAGACTCTCAAGTTTCATGTTAATTTCATGAATACATGATTTTTACGTCACTTTTCTGCCTTAAAGCTGCATTTTCAGTATTTATGGTCTGAAAAGATTTTTCAGGCTGGGAAGAGGCCAAAACTGGAATTTGTTGAAAAATACACAGATTACTTGATTTTCCTCAAAGAATTGTCCGAGAACATAAAACGTTCAAGTTTCGTGTTAATTTCATGAATACATGATGTTCTCGTCACTTTTCTGCCTTAAAGCTGCATTTCCACGTTGTGTGCTCTCAAAAGACGTTTTGGCTGGGAAGAGTCCAAAAGTGGAATATGTTGAAAAATACACAGTTTACTTGATTTTTATCAATACATTGTCCCAGAACAGCAGACTCTCAAGTTTCATGTTAATTTCATGAATACATTATGTTCTCGTCATTTTTCTGCGTTAAAGCTGCATTTCCACGTTGTGTGCTCTCAAAAGACGTTTTGGCTGGGAAGAGTCCAAAAGTGGAATATGTTGAAAAATACACAGTTTACTTGATTTTCCTCAAGACATTGTCCCAGAACAGCAGACTCTCAAGTTTCATGTTAATTTCATGAATACATGATGTTCTCGTCATTTTTTTGCCTTAAAGCTGCATTTCCACGTTGTATGATCTTAAAATACGTTTTGGCTTTGAAGAGGCCAAAAGTGGAATCTGTTGAAAAATACACAGTTTACTTGATTTTCTTCAATACATTGTCACAGAACAGCAGACTCTCAAGTTTCATGTTAATTTCATGAATACATGATGTTCACATCATTTTTCTGCGTTAAGTTTTCCGTTCTATTCTTGAAAGGCATTTCGGCTGGGGGAAGAGGCCAAAAGTGGAATCAGTTGAAAATACACAGTTTGCTTGATTTTCCTCAAGACATTGTCACAGAACAGCAGACTCTCAAGTTTCATGTTAATTCATGAATACATGATTTTCGTCACTTTTCTGCCTTAAAGCTGCATTTTAAGTATTTATGGTCTGAAAAGATTTTTCTGGGAAGAGGCAAAAACTGGAATTTGTTGAAAAATACACAGATTACTTGATTTTCCTCAAGAATTGTCCGAGAACATAAAACTTTTAAGTTTCATGTTAATTTCATGAATATTGTTCTAGTCACTTTTCTGCCTTAAAGCTGCATTTCCACGTTGTGTGCTCTCAAAAGACTTTTGGCTGGGGAAGAGTCAAAAGTGGAATATGTTGAAAAATACACAGTTTACTTGATTTTCCTCAAGAAATTGTCACAGAACAGCGGACTCTCAAGTTTCATGTTAATTTCATGAATACATGATGTTCTCATCATTTTATTGCCTTAAAGCTACATTTCCACGTTGTATGCTCTTAAAATACGTTTCGGCTTTGAAGAGGCCAAAAGTGGAATCTGTTGAAAAATACACAGTTTACTTGATTTTCATCAAGACATTGTCACAGAACAGCAGACTCTCAAGTTTCATGTTAATTTCATGAATACATGATTTTTTCGTCACTTTTCTGCCTTAAAGCTTCATTTTCAGTATTTATGGTCTGAAAAGATTTTCAGGCTGGGAAGAGGCCAAAACTGGAATTTGTTGAAAAATACACAGATTACTTGATTTTCCTCAAAGAATTGTCTGAGAACATAAAACGTTCAAGTTTCATGTTAATTTCATGAATACATGATGTTCTCGTCACTTTTCTGCCTTAAAGCTGCATTTCCACGTTGTGTGCTCTCAAAAGACTTTTTGGCTGTGAAGAGTCCAAAAGTGGAATATGTTGAAAAATACACAGTTTACTTGATTTTCCTCAAGACATTGTCCCAGAACAGCAGACTCTCAAGTTTCATGTTAATTTCATGAATACATGATGTTCACATCATTTTTCTGCGTTAAAATTACATTTCCACGTTCTATGCTCTTGAAAGACATTTCGGTTGGGAAGAGGCCAAAAGTGGAATCAGTTGAAAAATACACAGTTTACTTGATTTTCCTCAAGACATTGTCACAGAACAGCAGACTCTCAAGTTTCATGTTAATTTCATGAATACATGATTTTTTCGTCACTTTTCTGCCTTAAAGCTGCATTTTCAGTATTTATGGTCTGAAAAGATTTTTCAGGCTGGGAAGAGGCCAAAACTGGAATTTGTTGAAAAATACACAGATTACTTGATTTTCCTCAAAGAATTGTCTGAGAACATAAAACGTTCAAGTTTCATGTTAATTTCATGAATACATGATGTTCTCGTCACTTTTCTTCCTTAAAGCTGCATTTCCACGTTGTGCTCTCAAAAACGTTTTGGCTGGGAAGAGTCCAAAAGTGGAATATGTTGAAAAATACACAGTTTACTTGATTTTCTCAGACATTTTTACATTTTAATGAACTCTAATTTCATGTTAATTTCATGAATACGTGATGTTCACATCATTTTTCTGGTTAGAAATTGCATTCCATTCTGTGACTGAAAGACATTTTGGCTGGGAAGAGGCAAAAGGTGGAATCAGGTTGAAAAGACAGTTTACTTGATTTTTCCTCAAGACATTGTCTACAGAACAGCAGACTCTCAAGTTTCATGTTAATTTCATGAATACATGATTTTTCGTCACTTTTCTGCCTTAAAGCTGCATTTTTGTGTTATGGTTGAAAAGATTTTTCAGGCTGGGAGAGAATTTGTGAATTTGTTGAAAAATGCAGATTACTTGATTTTCCTCAAGGTGTCAGAACAACTTTTCAAGTTTCATGTTAATTTCATGAATACATGATGTTCTGGTGTTTTTTCTTCCTTTAAGCTGCATTTCCACGTTGTGTGCTCTTAAAATACGTTTTGGCTGGGAAGAGTCCAAAAGTGGAATTTGTTGAAAAATACACAGTTTACTTGATTTTCCTCAAGACATTGTCCCAGAACAGCAGACTCTCAAGTTTCATGTTAATTTCATGAATACATGATGTTTTCATCACTTTTCTGCTTTAAAGCTGCATTTCCACGTTGTATGCTCTGAAAAGACATTTCGGCTGGGAAGAGGCCAAAGTGGAATCAGTTGAAAAATACACAGTTTACTTGATTTTCCTCAAATAATTGTCCCAGAACAGCAGACTCTCAAGTTTCATGTTAATTTCATGAATACATGATGTTCTCATCATTTTTCTGCCTTAAAGCTGCATTTCCACGTTTCATGCTCTGAAAAGACGTTTCGGCTGGGAAGAGGCCAAAAGTGGAATTTGTTGAAAAATACACAGTTTACTTGATTTTCCTCAATACATTGTCCCAGAACAGCAGACTCTCAAGTTTCATGTTAATTTCATGAATACATGATGTTCTCGTCACTTTTCTGCCTTAAAGCTGCATTTCCAGTTGTATGCTCTGAAAAGATGTTTCGGGCTGGGAAGAGGCCAAAAGTGGAATTTGTTGAAAAATACACAGTTTACTTGATTTTCCTCAAGAAATGTCCCAGAACAGCAGACTCTCAAGTTTCATGTTAATTTCATGAATACATGATGTTCTCATTATTTTTCTGCCTTAAAGCTGCATTTCCACGTTGTGTGCTCTTAAAATACGTTTCGGCTGGGAAGAGGCCAAAAGTGGAATCTGTTGAAAAATACACAGTTTACTTGATTTTCCTCAAGACATTGTCCCAGAACAGCAGACTTCAAGTTTCATGTTAATTTCATGAATACATGATGTTCTCATCATTTTTCTGCCTTAAAGCTACATTTCCACGTTGTATGCTCTTAAAAGACATTTCGGCTGGGAAGAGGCCAAAAGTGGAATCTGTTGAAAAATACACAGTTTACTTGATTTTCCTCAATACATTGTCCCAGAACAGCAGACTCTCAAGTTTCATGTTAATTTCATGAATACATGATTTTTTCGTCACTTTTCTGCCTTAAAGCTGCATTTTCAGTATTTATGGTCTTAAAAGATTTTTCAGGCTGGGAAGAGGCCAAAACTGGAATTTGTTGAAAAATACACAGTTTACTTGATTTTCCTCAAAGAATTGTCACAGAACATAAAACTTTCAAGTTTCATGTTAATTTCATGAATACATGATGTTCTCGTCACTTTTCTGCCTTAAAGCTGCATTTCCACGTTGTGTGCTCTCAAAAGACGTTTTGGCTGGGAAGAGGCCAAAAGTGGAATATGTTGAAAAATACACAGTTTACTTGATTTTCCTCAAGACATTGTCCCAGAACAGCAGACTCTCAAGTTTCATGTTAATTTCATGAATACATGATGTTCTCATCATTTTTTTGCCTTAAAGCTACATTTCCACGTTGTATGCTCTTAAAAGACGTTTCGGCTGGGAAGAGGCCAAAACTGGAATCTGTTGAAAAATACACAGTTTACTTGATTTTCCTCAAGACATTGTCCCAGAACAGCAGACTCTCAAGTTTCATGTTAATTTCATGAATACATGATGTTCTCGTCACTTTTCTGCCTTAAAGCTGCATTTCCACGTTGTATGCTCTCAAAAGACGTTTTGGCTGGGAAGAGGCCAAAAGTGGAATCAGTTGAAAAATACACAGTTTACTTGATTTTCCTCAAGACATTGTCACAGAACAGCAGACTCTCAAGTTTCATGTTAATTTCATGAATACATGATGTTCACATCATTTTCTGCGTTAAAATTACATTTCCACGTTCTATGCTCTTGAAAGACATTTCGGCTGGGAAGAGGCCAAAAGTGGAATCAGTTGAAAAATACACAGTTTACTTGATTTTCCTCAAGACATTGTCACAGAACAGCAGACTCTCAAGTTTCATGTTAATTTCATGAATACATGATTTTTTCGTCACTTTTCTGCCTTAAAGCTGCATTTTCAGTATTTATGGTCTGAAAAGATTTTTCAGGCTGGGAAGAGGCCAAAACTGGAATTTGTTGAAAAATACACAGATTACTTGATTTTCCTCAAAGAATTGTCTGAGAACATAAAACTTTCAAGTTTCATGTTAATTTCATGAATACATGATGTTCTCGTCACTTTTCTGCCTTAAAGCTGCATTTCCACGTTGTGTGCTCTCAAAAGACGTTTTGGCTGGGAAGAGTCCAAAAGTGGAATATGTTGAAAAATACACAGTTTACTTGATTTTCCTCAAGACATTGTCCCAGAACAGCAGACTCTCAAGTTTCATGTTAATTTCATGAATACATGATGTTCTCATCATTTTATTGCCTTAAAGCTACATTTCCACGTTGTATGCTCTTAAAAGACGTTTCGGCTTGGAAGACGCCAAAACTGGAATCTGTTGAAAAATACACAGTTTACTTGATTTTCCTCAAGACATTGTCACAGAACAGCAGACTCTCAAGTTTCATGTTAATTTCATGAATACATGATTTTTTCGTCACTTTTCTGCCTTAAAGCTGCATTTTCAGTATTTATGGTCTGAAAAGATTTTTCAGGCTGGGAAGAGGCCAAAACTGGAATTTGTTGAAAAATACACAGATTACTTGATTTTCCTCAAAGAATTGTCTGAGAACATAAAACGTTCAAGTTTCATGTTAATTTCATGAATACATGATGTTCTCGTCACTTTTCTGCCTTAAAGCTGCATTTCCACGTTGTGTGCTCTCAAAAGACTTTTTGGCTGGGAAGAGTCCAAAAGTGGAATATGTTGAAAAATACACAGTTTACTTGATTTTCCTCAAGACATTGTCCCAGAACAGCAGACTCTCAAGTTTCATGTTAATTTCATGAATACATGATGTTCACATCATTTTTCTGCGTTAAAATTACATTTCCACGTTCTATGCTCTTGAAAGACATTTCGGCTGGGAAGAGGCCAAAAGTGGAATCAGTTGAAAAATACACAGTTTACTTGATTTTCCTCAAGACATTGTCACAGAACAGCAGACTCTCAAGTTTCATGTTAATTTCATGAATACATGATTTTTTCGTCACTTTTCTGCCTTAAAGCTGCATTTTCAGTATTTATGGTCTGAAAAGATTTTTCAGGCTGGGAAGAGGCCAAAACTGGAATTTGTTGAAAAATACACAGATTACTTGATTTTCCTCAAAGAATTGTCCGAGAACATAAAACGTTCAAGTTTCATGTTAATTTCATGAATACATGATGTTCTCGTCACTTTTCTGCCTTAAAGCTGCATTTCCACGTTGTGTGCTCTCAAAAGACGTTTTGGCTGGGAAGAGTCCAAAAGTGGAATATGTTGAAAAATACACAGTTTACTTGATTTTCCTCAAGACATTGTCCCAGAACAGCAGACTCTCAAGTTTCATGTTAATTTCATGAATACATGATGTTCACATCATTTTTCTGCGTTAAAATTACATTTCCACGTTCTATGCTCTTGAAAGACATTTCGGCTGGGAAGAGGCCAAAAGTGGAATCAGTTGAAAAATACACAGTTTACTTGATTTTCCTCAAGACATTGTCACAGAACAGCAGACTCTCAAGTTTCATGTTAATTTCATGAATACATGATTTTTTCGTCACTTTTCTGCCTTAAAGCTGCATTTTCAGTATTTATGGTCTGAAAAGATTTTTCAGGCTGGGAAGAGGCCAAAACTGGAATTTGTTGAAAAATACACAGATTACTTGATTTTCCTCAAAGAATTGTCCGAGAACATAAAACGTTCAAGTTTCATGTTAATTTCATGAATACATGATGTTCTCGTCACTTTTCTGCCTTAAAGCTGCATTTCCACGTTGTGTGCTCTCAAAAGACGTTTTGGCTGGGAAGAGTCCAAAAGTGGAATATGTTGAAAAATACACAGTTTCCTTGATTTTCCTCAAGACATTGTCCCAGAACAGCAGACTCTCAAGTTTCATGTTAATTTCATGAATACATGATGTTCTCATTATTTTTTTGCCTTAAAGCTACATTTCCACGTTGTATGCTCTTAAAATACGTTTCGTCTG
Organism: Ophiodon elongatus; assembly: GCA_016806645.1. Classification (NCBI taxonomy): domain Eukaryota; kingdom Metazoa; phylum Chordata; class Actinopteri; order Perciformes; family Hexagrammidae; genus Ophiodon; species Ophiodon elongatus. The sequence continues at coordinate 8,412 of JACSYO010001578.1, forward strand.
GAAAGATGCCAAAAGTGGAATCAGTTGAAAAATACACAGTTTACTCGATTTTCCTCAAGACATTGTCACAGAACAGCAGACTCTCAAGTTTCATGTTAATTTCATGAATACATGATGTTCACATCATTTTTCTGCGTTAAAATTACATTTCCACGTTCTATGCTCTTGAAAGACATTTCGGCTGGGAAGAGGCCAAAAGTGGAATATGTTGAAAAATACACAGTTTACTTGATTTTCATCAATACATTGTCCCAGAATAGCAGACTCTCAAGTTTTATGTTAATTTCACGAATACATGATGTTCTCATTATTTTATTGCCTTGAAGCTACATTTCCACGTTGTATGCTCTTAAAATACGTTTCGGCTTGGAAGACGCCAAAAGTGGAATTTGTTGAAAAATACACAGTTTACTTGATTTTCATCAAAGAATTGTCCGAGAACATAAAACTTTCAAGTTTCATGTTAATTTCATGAATACATGATGTTCTCGTCACTTTTCTGCCTTAAAGCTGCATTTCCACATTGTGTGCTCTCAAAAGACGTTTTGGCTGGGAAGAGTCCAAAAGTGGAATATGTTGAAAAATACACAGTTTACTTGATTTTCCTCAAGACATTGTCCCAGAACAGCAGACTCTCAAGTTTCATGTTAATTTCATGAATACATGATGTTCTCATCATTTTATTGCCTTGAAGCTACATTTCCACGTTGTATGCTCTTAAAATACGTTTCGGCTTGGAAGACGCCAAAAGTGGAATATGTTGAAAAATACACAGTTTACTTGATTTTCATCAATACATTGTCCCAGAATAGCAGACTCTCAAGTTTTATGTTAATTTCACGAATACATGATGTTCTCATTATTTTATTGCCTTGAAGCTACATTTCCACGTTGTATGCTCTTAAAATACGTTTCGGCTTGGAAGACGCCAAAAGTGGAATTTGTTGAAAAATACACAGTTTACTTGATTTTCATCAATACATTGTTCCAGAACAGCAGACTCTCAAGTTTCATGTTAATTTCATGAATACATGATGTTCTCGTCACTTTTCTGCCTTAAAGCTGCATTTCCACGTTGTGTGCTCTCAAAAGACGTTTTGGCTGGGAAGAGGCCAAAAGTGGAATCAGTTGAAAAATACACAGTTTACTTGATTTTCCTCAAGACATTGTCCTAGAACAGCAGACTCTCAAGTTTCATGTTAATTTCATGAATACATGATGTTCTCATCATTTTATTGCCTTAAAGCTACATTTCCACGTTGTATGCTCTTAAAATACGTTTCGGCTGGGAAGAGGCCAAAACTGGAATCTGTTGAAAAATACACAGTTTACTTGATTTTCATCAATACATTGTCCCAGAACAGCAGACTCTCAAGTTTTATGTTAATTTCATGAATACATGATGTTCTCGTCACTTTTCTGCCTTAAAGCTGCATTTCCACGTTGTGTGCTCTCAAAAGACGTTTTGGCTGGGAAGAGTCCAAAAGTGGAATATGTTGAAAAATACACAGTTTACTTGATTTTCCTCAAGACATTGTCCCAGAACAGCAGACTCTCAAGTTTCATGTTAATTTCATGAATACGTGATGTTCACATCATTTTTCTGCGTTAAAATTACATTTCCACGTTCTATGCTCTTGAAAGACATTTCGGCTGGGAAGAGGCAAAAAGTGGAATCAGTTGAAAAATACACAGTTTACTTGATTTTCCTCAAGACATTGTCACAGAACAGCAGACTCTCAAGTTTCATGTTAATTTCATGAATACATGATTTTTTCGTCACTTTTCTGCCTTAAAGCTGCATTTTCAGTATTTATGGTCTGAAAAGATTTTTCAGGCTGGGAAGAGGCCAAAACTGGAATTTGTTGAAAAATATACAGATTACTTGATTTTCCTCAAAGAATTGTCTGAGAACATAAAACGTTCAAGTTTCAGGTTAATTTCATGAATACATGATGTTCTCGTCACTTTTCTGCCTTAAAGCTGCATTTCCACGTTGTGTGCTCTCAAAAGACGTTTTGGCTGGGAAGAGTCCAAAAGTGGAATATGTTGAAAAATACACAGTTTACTTGATTTTCCTCAAGACATTGTCCCAGAACAGCAGACTCTCAAGTTTCATGTTAATTTCATGAATACATGATGTTCTCATCATTTTATTGCCTTAAAGCTACATTTCCACGTTGTATGCTCTTAAAATACGTTTCGGCTTGGAAGACGCCAAAACTGGAATCAGTTGAAAAATACACAGTTTACTCGATTTTCCTCAAGACATTGTCACAGAACAGCAGACTCTCAAGTTTCATGTTAATTTCATGAATACATGATGTTCACATCATTTTTCTGCGTTAAAATTACATTTCCACGTTCTATGCTCTTGAAAGACATTTCGGCTGGGAAGAGGCCAAAAGTGGAATCAGTTGAAAAATACACAGTTTACTTGATTTTCCTCAAGACATTGTCACAGAACAGCAGACTCTCAAGTTTCATGTTAATTTCATGAATACATGATTTTTTCGTCACTTTTCTGCCTTAAAGCTGCATTTTCAGTATTTATGGTCTGAAAAGATTTTTCAGGCTGGGAAGAGGCCAAAACTGGAATTTGTTGAAAAATACACAGATTACTTGATTTTCCTCAAAGAATTGTCCGAGAACATAAAACTTTCAAGTTTCATGTTAATTTCATGAATACATGATGTTCTCGTCACTTTTCTGCCTTAAAGCTGCATTTCCACGTTGTGTGCTCTCAAAAGACGTTTTGGCTGGGAAGAGTCCAAAAGTGGAATATGTTGAAAAATACACAGTTTACTTGATTTTCCTCAAGACATTGTCCCAGAACAGCAGACTCTCAAGTTTCATGTTAATTTCATGAATACATGATGTTCACATCATTTTTCTGCGTTAAAATTACATTTCCACGTTCTATGCTCTTGAAAGACATTTCGGCTGGGAAGAGGCCAAAAGTGGAATCAGTTGAAAAATACACAGTTTACTTGATTTTCCTCAAGACATTGTCACAGAACAGCAGACTCTCAAGTTTCATGTTAATTTCATGAATACATGATTTTTTCGTCACTTTTCTGCCTTAAAGCTGCATTTTCAGTATTTATGGTCTGAAAAGATTTTTCAGGCTGGGAAGAGGCCAAAACTGGAATTTGTTGAAAAATACACAGATTACTTGATTTTCCTCAAAGAATTGTCCGAGAACATAAAACTTTCAAGTTTCATGTTAATTTCATGAATACATGATGTTCTCGTCACTTTTCTGCCTTAAAGCTGCATTTCCACGTTGTGTGCTCTCAAAAGACGTTTTGGCTGGGAAGAGTCCAAAAGTGGAATATGTTGAAAAATACACAGTTTACTTGATTTTCATCAATACATTGTCCCAGAACAGCAGACTCTCAAGTTTTATGTTAATTTCATGAATACATGATGTTCTCGTCACTTTTCTGCCTAAAAGCTGCATTTCCACGTTCTATGCTCTCAAAAGACATTTCGGCTGGGAAGAGGCCAAAAGTGGAATCAGTTGAAAAATACACAGTTTACTTGATTTTCCTCAAGACATTGTCCCAGAACAGCAGACTCTCAAGTTTCATGTTAATTTCATGAATATATGATGTTCTCATTATTTTATTGCCTTAAAGCTACATTTCCACGTTGTATGCTCTGAAAATACGTTTCGTCTGGAAAGATGCCAAAAGTGGAATTTGTTGAAAAATACACAGTTTACTTGATTTTCATCAATACATTGTTCCAGAACAGCAGACTCTCACGTTTCATGTTAATTTCATGAATACATGATGTTCTCGTCACTTTTCTGCCTTAAAGCTGCATTTCCACATTGTGTGCTCTCAAAAGACGTTTTGGCTGGGAAGAGTCCAAAAGTGGAATATGTTGAAAAATACACAGTTTACTTGATTTTCCTCAAGACATTGTCCCAGAACAGCAGACTCTCAAGTTTCATGTTAATTTCATGAATACATGATGTTCTCATCATTTTATTGCCTTGAAGCTACATTTCCACGTTGTATGCTCTTAAAATACGTTTCGGCTTGGAAGACGCCAAAAGTGGAATATGTTGAAAAATACACAGTTTACTTGATTTTCATCAATACATTGTCCCAGAATAGCAGACTCTCAAGTTTTATGTTAATTTCACGAATACATGATGTTCTCATTATTTTATTGCCTTGAAGCTACATTTCCACGTTGTATGCTCTTAAAATACGTTTCGGCTTGGAAGACGCCAAAAGTGGAATTTGTTGAAAAATACACAGTTTACTTGATTTTCATCAATACATTGTTCCAGAACAGCAGACTCTCAAGTTTCATGTTAATTTCATGAATACATGATGTTCTCGTCACTTTTCTGCCTTAAAGCTGCATTTCCACGTTGTGTGCTCTCAAAAGACGTTTTGGCTGGGAAGAGGCCAAAAGTGGAATCAGTTGAAAAATACACAGTTTACTTGATTTTCCTCAAGACATTGTCCTAGAACAGCAGACTCTCAAGTTTCATGTTAATTTCATGAATACATGATGTTCTCATCATTTTATTGCCTTAAAGCTACATTTCCACGTTGTATGCTCTTAAAATACGTTTCGGCTGGGAAGAGGCCAAAACTGGAATCTGTTGAAAAATACACAGTTTACTTGATTTTCATCAATACATTGTCCCAGAACAGCAGACTCTCAAGTTTTATGTTAATTTCATGAATACATGATGTTCTCGTCACTTTTCTGCCTTAAAGCTGCATTTCCACGTTGTGTGCTCTCAAAAGACGTTTTGGCTGGGAAGAGTCCAAAAGTGGAATATGTTGAAAAATACACAGTTTACTTGATTTTCCTCAAGACATTGTCCCAGAACAGCAGACTCTCAAGTTTCATGTTAATTTCATGAATACGTGATGTTCACATCATTTTTCTGCGTTAAAATTACATTTCCACGTTCTATGCTCTTGAAAGACATTTCGGCTGGGAAGAGGCAAAAAGTGGAATCAGTTGAAAAATACACAGTTTACTTGATTTTCCTCAAGACATTGTCACAGAACAGCAGACTCTCAAGTTTCATGTTAATTTCATGAATACATGATTTTTTCGTCACTTTTCTGCCTTAAAGCTGCATTTTCAGTATTTATGGTCTGAAAAGATTTTTCAGGCTGGGAAGAGGCCAAAACTGGAATTTGTTGAAAAATATACAGATTACTTGATTTTCCTCAAAGAATTGTCTGAGAACATAAAACGTTCAAGTTTCAGGTTAATTTCATGAATACATGATGTTCTCGTCACTTTTCTGCCTTAAAGCTGCATTTCCACGTTGTGTGCTCTCAAAAGACGTTTTGGCTGGGAAGAGTCCAAAAGTGGAATATGTTGAAAAATACACAGTTTACTTGATTTTTCTCAAGACATTGTCCCAGAACAGCAGACTCTCAAGTTTCATGTTAATTTCATGAATACATGATGTTCTCATCATTTTATTGCCTTAAAGCTACATTTCCACGTTGTATGCTCTTAAAATACGTTTCGGCTTGGAAGACGCCAAAACTGGAATCAGTTGAAAAATACACAGTTTACTCGATTTTCCTCAAGACATTGTCACAGAACAGCAGACTCTCAAGTTTCATGTTAATTTCATGAATACATGATGTTCACATCATTTTTCTGCGTTAAAATTACATTTCCACGTTCTATGCTCTTGAAAGACATTTCGGCTGGGAAGAGGCCAAAAGTGGAATCAGTTGAAAAATACACAGTTTACTTGATTTTCCTCAAGACATTGTCACAGAACAGCAGACTCTCAAGTTTCATGTTAATTTCATGAATACATGATTTTTTCGTCACTTTTCTGCCTTAAAGCTGCATTTTCAGTATTTATGATCTGAAAAGATTTTTCAGGCTGGGAAGAGGCCAAAACTGGAATTTGTTGAAAAATACACAGATTACTTGATTTTCCTCAAAGAATTGTCCGAGAACATAAAACTTTCAAGTTTCATGTTAATTTCATGAATACATGATGTTCTCGTCACTTTTCTGCCTTAAAGCTGCATTTCCACGTTGTGTGCTCTCAAAAGACGTTTTGGCTGGGAAGAGTCCAAAAGTGGAATATGTTGAAAAATACACAGTTTACTTGATTTTCCTCAAGACATTGTCCCAGAACAGCAGACTCTCAAGTTTCATGTTAATTTCATGAATACATGATGTTCACATCATTTTTCTGCGTTAAAATTACATTTCCACGTTCTATGCTCTTGAAAGACATTTCGGCTGGGAAGAGGCCAAAAGTGGAATCAGTTGAAAAATACACAGTTTACTTGATTTTCCTCAAGACATTGTCACAGAACAGCAGACTCTCAAGTTTCATGTTAATTTCATGAATATATGATGTTCTCATTATTTTATTGCCTTAAAGCTACATTTCCACGTTGTATGCTCTGAAAATACGTTTCGTCTGGAAAGATGCCAAAAGTGGAATTTGTTGAAAAATACACAGTTTACTTGATTTTCATCAATACATTGTTCCAGAACAGCAGACTCTCACGTTTCATGTTAATTTCATGAATACATGATGTTCTCGTCACTTTTCTGCCTTAAAGCTGCATTTCCACGTTGTGTGCTCTCAAAAGACGTTTTGGCTGGGAAGAGTCCAAAAGTGGAATATGTTGAAAAATACACAGTTTACTTGATTTTCCTCAAGACATTGTCCCAGAACAGCAGACTCTCAAGTTTCATGTTAATTTCATGAATACATTATGTTCACATCATTTTTCTGCGTTAAAATTACATTTCCACGTTCTATGCTCTTGAAAGACATTTCGGCTGGGAAGAGGCCAAAAGTGGAATCAGTTGAAAAATACACAGTTTACTTGATTTTCCTCAAGACATTGTCACAGAACAGCAGACTCTCAAGTTTCATGTTAATTTCTTGAATACATGATTTTTTCGTCACTTTTCTGCCTGAAAGCTGCATTTTCAGTATTTATGGTCTGAAAAGATTTTTCAGGCTGGGAAGAGGCCTTAACTGGAATTTGTTGAAAAAAACACAGATTACTTGATTTTCATCAAAGAATTGTCCGAGAACATAAAACGTTCAAGTTTCATGTTAATTTCATGAATACATGATGTTCTCGTCACTTTTCTGCCTTAAAGCTGCATTTCCACGTTGTGTGCTCTCAAAAGACGTTTTGGCTGGGAAGAGTCCAAAAGTGGAATATGTTGAAAAATACACAGTTTACTTGATTTTCCTCAAGACATTGTCCCAGAACAGCAGACTCTCAAGTTTCATGTTAATTTCATGAATACATGATGTTCACATCATTTTTCTGCGTTAAAATTACATTTCCACGTTCTATGCTCTTGAAAGACATTTCGGCTGGGAAGAGGCCAAAAGTGGAATCAGTTGAAAAATACACAGTTTACTTGATTTTCCTCAAGACATTGTCACAGAACAGCAGACTCTCAAGTTTCATGTTAATTTCATGAATACATGATTTTTTCGTCACTTTTCTGCCTTAAAGCTGCATTTTCAGTATTTATGGTCTGAAAAGATTTTTCAGGCTGGGAAGAGGCCAAAACTGGAATTTGTTGAAAAATACACAGATTACTTGATTTTCCTCAAAGAATTGTCCGAGAACATAAAACGTTCAAGTTTCATGTTAATTTCATGAATACATGATGTTCTCGTCACTTTTCTGCCTTAAAGCTGCATTTCCACGTTGTGTGCTCTCAAAAGACGTTTTGGCTGGGAAGAGTCCAAAAGTGGAATATGTTGAAAAATACACAGTTTACTTGATTTTCCTCAAGACATTGTCCCAGAACAGCAGACTCTCAAGTTTCATGTTAATTTCATGAATACATGATGTTCTCATCATTTTTCTGCGTTAAAGTTACATTTCCACGTTCTATGCTCTTGAAAGACATTTCGGCTGGGAAGAGGCCAAAAGTGGAATCAGTTGAAAAATACACAGTTTACTTGATTTTCCTCAAGACATTGTCACAGAACAGCAGACTCTCAAGTTTCATGTTAATTTCATGAATACATGATTTTTTCGTCACTTTTCTGCCTTAAAGCTGCATTTTCAGTATTTATGGTCTGAAAAGATTTTTCAGGCTGGGAAGAGGCCAAAACTGAAATTTGTTGAAAAATACACAGATTACTTGATTTTCCTCAAAGAATTGTCCGAGAACATAAACGTTCAAGTTTCATGTTAATTTCATGAATACATGATGTTCTCTTTTTTTGTGTTTGTTGTTGTGGTTTGTGGGGGTGGTTGTTGTGTTTGTTTTTTTTGGGTTGTTTTGTTTTTTGTTGTGTTCTCGTCACTTTTCTGCCTTAAAGCTGCATTTCCACGTTGTGTGCTCTCAAAAGACGTTTTGGCTGGGAAGAGTCCAAAAGTGGAATATGTTGAAAAATACACAGTTTACTTGATTTTCCTCAAGACATTGTCCCAGAACAGCAGACTCTCAAGTTTCATGTTAATTTCATGAATACATGATGTTCTCATTATTTTTTTGCCTTAAAGCTACATTTCCACGTTGTATGCTCTTAAAATACGTTTCGTCTGGAAAGATGCCAAAAGTGGAATCAGTTGAAAAATACACAGTTTACTCGATTTTCCTCAAGACATTGTCACAGAACAGCAGACTCTCAAGTTTCATGTTAATTTCATGAATACATGATGTTCACATCATTTTTCTGCGTTAAAATTACATTTCCACGTTCTATGCTCTTGAAAGACATTTCGGCTGGGAAGAGGCCAAAAGTGGAATCAGTTGAAAAATACACAGTTTACTTGATTTTCCTCAAGACATTGTCACAGAACAGCAGACTCTCAAGTTTCATGTTAATTTCATGAATACATGATGTTCTCATCATTTTATTGCCTTGAAGCTACATTTCCACGTTGTATGCTCTTAAAATACGTTTCGGCTTGGAAGACGCCAAAAGTGGAATATGTTGAAAAATACACAGTTTACTTGATTTTCATCAATACATTGTCCCAGAATAGCAGACTCTCAAGTTTTATGTTAATTTCACGAATACATGATGTTCTCATTATTTTATTGCCTTGAAGCTACATTTCCACGTTGTATGCTCTTAAAATACGTTTCGGCTTGGAAGACGCCAAAAGTGGAATTTGTTGAAAAATACACAGTTTACTTGTTATTCCTGTATAAAGTCTCCCAGAACAGCAGACTTTCAAGGTTCATGTTATGTACATGAATACATGATGTTTCCATCACTTTTCTGCCTTAAAAAATAATTTTCAGTTTTTATGGTCTCAAAATGCGTTCCAGCCTGCGAACAGGCAAAAAGTGGATTTTGTTGCAAAATACACAGTTTACTTGATATTCCTCTATAAAGTCTCCCAGAACAGCAAAGTTTTGAGGTTCATGTTATATTCATGAAAACATGATGTTTCCATCACTTATCTGCAATACAGCTACATTTTCAGTTTTTATGGTCTCAAAAGACGTTTCAGGCTGGGAACATCTTGGTACTACGGTAAGCGTATTGCCTCTCTTCCGATTACCAGCCTGTCACCTGTAGTCCGATAGCGTACTTTCACAGCTCCAGCTAAACCAAGTTAATTGTGTGATATTGTGTATCACATTTCTTCAGTTCATTACCTGCTGTACATCTTAACCCTCTTAATGTCCTCCCGATTGCCATACACCTTTTGTCCTCTGGGGTCTAAAATAACCCCACCTGTTTTGACAAATTTTTAAAGCATATAGTATAAATTGTCAAACAATTCTTTTTTTACACCTTACTAGTGTAAAAAAGTACAAGTAAGGTAACTTACTTACGTCTTACTTCAGTCCAACCCATTACCACACATTTTTCCCTTTGTTTTGGAATTCAGGGCCAATAGGCCTTGTTGACATAAAAGTATACCCTGTTTTTGAGTGAAAATTATATGAAACAATGAATTATTTTGACTTTATATTATTTTGACAAGTTGACCTATCACAGAGTGGTATATGTCAAAGTTTAGTGAGGATGCTGTTTTTGAATCATTTATATTTTTCTCACGGCAGCACATAATCACACATTTTGTCCTCTGGGGTCAAAATTGACCCCGTCTGGTTTGACTGTTATTTAAAGAATATAAAGCCCAATTCTGTGTTACACCTTTCATGCCAACTTCATTCAAACACAATAACACCATTTATTTATTCCATTTGAAATTTAAGGCCAATAAGACCTCATTTACATGAACCTTTACCTTGTTTTTGAGTAAAAATAAATAAAATCATCAATTATTCTGACTATAGTTAACAATCCGAGTCCCATGAGTTGATAGATCATCACAAACTTGTAAGTGTCAAAGTTAAGATAGGATGCTTTTTTTAAAGCGCTTCAAGTTTTTTTAATGGCAACACCTGTTGTCCTCCCGTGTCAAAAATGACCCCATCTGTTTTGACTGTTTATAAAGCATTAAGTAGAAATTATCACCCAGCTCTCTGTTTCAACTTTTTTATTCCAACTCATTTCCTGACATATAAAACATGTCAACATTCATTTCCAAAATATTTCACTTTTCAAAACTATCTTTTCAGAATAAAAACAGTCTGAATGTGCCCTCAGTTGCATGCGAGGCAGGTAGTAATGGTGTGATCTTTACAGATGTATGCATTGCATTTTTGGCACATTTTCGATGTTTTGAGATCACTTTGGTGAGGGCAGAATTTGCACCTACTCCTTTTGGGTGATGGGCCAGGAGGGGGCTGGGTGAGGGGCAGCTGGGCGAGGGGCAGTGGCTGCAGAGGTAGAGCTGGAGCAGAACTCTTTTTCTCATATTCTTCCTCATCATCATGTTCATCATTTTCCTTCACTTCATACCCTTCTTCCATTTCTTCAGCGGGCGATGTGGGGGCTTCTTCAAAGGAAGAAGTAGCATGTGGTCTGTATGTTGGATCTATCACCTCATCAATATTCTCCTTCTCTTCTGATCCTGAATCCTCCTCATCAGTTGATTCTTCCTCCTCCTCATGTTCAGCATTGTCCTCCTGCTCATTCTTTTCCCCAACATAGTTTAAAATGAGCTCACAAGCCTCCTGTGCAGTATAGCGCTTCTGCCTCCTCATTGTGCTGCCTGTCTCTCTAAAATGTGAAATACAATGCTCCAACACCTGTGAGAAAAGACCTGTTTGTTTTTTGTTGTTGTTGTCATAACCATTGCTTGACCCCAGACATCAAACATCCAAGATCAAAGATGTTTTGGAAAGCAGTATGGGGTGACAATTTGCCCCATTGCACCACTTTGTGCTGCAGGGTCTTTTTGACCCCAGAGGACAACAGAAGTTATTAAATTCAATAAATCACCCATAATTCAATCAAATGACTTAAAATGTATTTTAATCATGAAGAGCATAGTATCCAACACCCCACATTATTTTCAGACCATTTGATAAATAAAAAACTTATTTTGACGGCAAAATATTTAATTTGGTGTCAGAAATACCCCAGGAAAACACGAGGTTAAACCCTAATATCTCCCTCCTTCTTGTAGTGGCGTAGAGTTAGAGATACGGCTCCGCACCATTGAAGCTCAGTTGTTAGCTACAGTAGTTAGCCTGCCCCCCCCCATAGCTTCAGCTAGCTGTCCCCCGGCAGCCCTCGAGCAGCCGGGAGGCTGGGTGACTGTCCGAAGGAATCGGAAGTCAACGCAGAAGCGCACGGTGCACCACCAACCTCTTCACGTTTCTAACCGGTTCTCCCCACTCAGCGAGACACCCGCTGAGGAACCGACTCTGGTTATGGGTAGCTCCATAGTCAGAAATGTGAAGATAGTGAAGCCAGGGACCACAGTCACATGCATTCCGGGGGCCAGAGCGGGCGACGTTGAATCCTATTTAAAACTGCTGGCTAAGGATAAACGTAAATACAGTAAGATTGTAATACACGTCGACGGTAATAACACCCGAAGCTGACACTCGGAGGTCACTAAAGTTAATGTGGCATCGGTGTGTTCATACGCCAAAACAATGTCGGACTCCGTAGTTTTCTCTGGCCCTCTCCCAAATTTGGTCAATGATGAGATGGATAGCCGCATGTCATCATTCAACCGCTGGTTGTCAAGGTGTCCAGCAAACAATGTGGGCTTCGTTGATAATTGGGAGACTTTCTGGGGAAAACCTGGTCTGATTAGGAGAGACGGCATTCATCTCATGTTTGATGGAGCGGATCTCATTTCTGCAGATCTGACCAACTTTGTTTGGGGACCTAATCCATGACAACCCAGAGTTCAGACCAGGAAGCAGAAGCAGAGTTGTAGTCTTACACCCTTCTCTGCAATTCCATTAGAGCAGTTACCCACACAAAACTATATAGGGACTGTGTCTGCCCCACGGCCACTTAAATTAATTAAATCAAAAGTAACCAGAAGAGGAGTTATACAAAATAATCTCATAAAAGTTAACACTACCAACACAACAGTGCAACAAAATAGGAGATTTAAATGTGGACTTTTAAATATCAGATCTTCGTCATCTTAAGCTGTTTTAGTACATTATTTAATATCAGACAATCACATTGATCTATTCTGTCTTACTGAAACCTGGCTGTGTCATGAAGAATATGTCAGCCTAGATGAATCAACTCCTCCAAGTCACATCTGATCTAATAATAAACTCACATTCCTCGAGGCGCCGGCCGAGGAGGTGGAGTAGCAGCTATCTTTGACTCAAGCCAATTAATAAACCTAAATTAAACTACAACTCATTTGAAAGCCTTGTTCTTAGTCTTTCACATCCAAACTGGAAAACACTACAGCCAATTCTATTTGTTATAGTGTACCGGGCCCCAGGTCCGTATTCTGAATTTCTATCTGAATTTTCAGAGTTTTTATCAAGTTCAGTTCTTAAAACAGATAAAGTTATTATTGTAGGTGACTTTAATATTCATGTGGATGTCGATAATGATAGCCTTAGTACTGCGTTTATATCATTATTAGATTCAATCGGCTTCTGTCAGAGTGTAAAGAAACCCACTCACTGTTTTAACCACACCCTCGACCTTGTTCTTGCATATGGCATTAAAATAGAACATCGAATAGTTTTTCCACAGAACCCTCTTTTATCAGACCTTTACCAAATAACTTTCGACTTTATGCTACCGTAGTGTTAGCCGTTAGTCAAATGTTACTACACAAGATGTCTATCTGACAGTGTTGTAGCTAAATTTATCGAAGCGATTCCATCGGTATTTAATTCAATACCATGTCTCAATATAACGGAGGAGTACTGTGCTAACTTTCATCTATCTCAGATTGATCATCTAGTCCAGTGGTTCTTAAGTTGGGTTCGATCGAACCCCAGGGGTTCGTTGAGTCACTCTCAGGGGTTGAGAATACACAGTTTACTTGATTTTCCTCTATGCAGTGTCCCAGAACAGCAGACTCTCAAGTTTCATGTTAATTTCATGAATATATGATGTTCTCGTCACTTTTCTGCTTTAAAGCTGCATTTCCACGTTGTATGCTCTCAAAAGACATTTCGGCTGGGAAATGGCCAAAATTGGAATCTGTTGAAATAAAATACACAGTTTACTTGATGTTCCTCAAAGAATTGTCCGAGAACATCAAACGTTCAAGTTTCATGTTAATTTCAAGAATACATCATGTTCTCGTCACTTTTCTGCATTAAAGCTGCATTTCCACGTTGTGTGCTCTCAAAAGACATTTCGGCTGGGAAGAGTCCAAAAGTGGAATTTGTTGAAAAATACAAAGTTTACAAGATTTTCATCAATAAATTGTCCCAGAAGAGCAGACTCTCAAGTTTCATGTTAATTTCATGAATACAAGACGTTTTCATCACTTTTCTGCCTTAAAGCTGCATCTCCACGTTATATGCTCTCAAAAGACATTTCTGCTGGGAAGAGGCCAAAAGTGGAATTCATTAAAAAATACACAGTTACTTGATTTTGCTCAAGACATTGTCCCAGAACATCAGACTCTCAAGTTTCATGTTAATTTCATGACTACATGACATTTTCATCACTTTTCTGCCTTAAAGCTGCATTTCCACGTTGTATGCTCTCAAAAGACATTTCGGCTGGGAAGAGGCCAAAAGTGGAATCTGTTGAAATATACACAGTTTACTTGATTTTCCTCAAAGAATTGTCCGAGAACATCAAACGTTCAAGTTTCATGTTAATTTCATGAATACATGATGTTCTCATAATTTTTCTGCCTTAAAATTACATTTCCACGTTCTACACTCTTGAAAGATGTTTTGGGCTGGGAAGAGGGCAAAAGAGGATTTTGCTGAAAAATACACTTGTTTACTTGATTTTCCTCAAAGAATTGTCCGAGAACAGCAAACTTTCAAGTTTCATGTTAATTTCATGAATACATGATGTTCTCATGTTTTTTCTGCCTTTAAGCTGCATTTCCACGTTGTATGCTCTTAAAATACGTTTCGCCTGGCAAGAGGCCAAAAGTGGAATTTGTTGAAAAATACACAGTTTACTTGATTTTCCTCAAGACATTGTCCCAGACCATCAGACTCTCAAGTTTCATGTTAATTTCATGAATACATGACGTTTTCATCACTTTTCTGCTTTAAAGCTGCATTTCCACGTTGTATGCTCTAAAAAGACATTTCGGCTGGGAAGAGGCCAAAAGTGGATTTTGTTGCAAAATACACAGTTTACTTGATTTTCCTCAAAGAATTGTCCGAGAACATCAAACGTTCAAGTTTCATGTTAATTTCATGAATACATGATGTTCTCGTCAATTCTCTGCCTTTATGCTGCATTTCCACGTTGTATGCTTTCAAAAGACATTTCGGCTGGGAAGAGTCCAAAAGTGGAATTTGTTGAAAAATTCACAGTTTACTTGATTTTCCTCAATATATTGTACCAGAACAGAAGACTCTCAAGTTTCATGTTAATTTCATTCATACATGATATTCTCTGCACTTTTCTTTCTTAAAGCTGCATTTCCACGTTGTGTGCTCTCAAAAGAATTTTTGGCTGGGAAGTGTCCAAAAGTGGAATTTGTTGAAAAATACACAGTTTACTTGATTTTCCTCAAAGAATTATCCGAGAACAGCAAACTTTCAAGTTTCATGTTAATTTCATGAATACATGACGTTTTCATCACTTTTCTGCCTTAAAGCTACATTTCCACGTTGTATGCTCTTAAAATACGTTTCGGCTTTGAAGACGCCAAAACTGGAATCTGTTGAAAAATACACAGTTTACTTGATTTTCATCAAGACATTGTCACAGAACAGCAGACTCTCAAGTTTCATGTTAATTTCATGAATACATGATGTTCACATCATTTTTCTGCGATAAAATTACATTTCCACGTTCTATGCTCTTGAAAGACATTTCGGCTGGGAAGAGGCCAAAAGTGGAATCAGTTGAAAAATACACAGTTTACTTGATTTTCCTCAAGACATTGTCACAGAACAGCAGACTCTCAAGTTTCATGTTAATTTCATGAATACATGATTTTTTCGTCACTTTTCTGCCTTAAAGCTGCATTTTCAGTATTTATGGTCTGAAAAGGTTTTTCAGGCTGGGAAGAGGCCAAAACTGGAATTTGTTGAAAAATACACAGATTACTTGATTTTCCTCAAAGAATTGTCTGAGAACATAAAACGTTCAAGTTTCATGTTAATTTCATGAATACATGATGTTCTCGTCACTTTTCTGCCTTAAAGCTGCATTTCCACGTTGTGTGCTCTCAAAAGACGTTTTTGCTGGGAAGAGTCCAAAAGTGGAATATGTTGAAAAATACACAGTTTACTTGATTTTCCTCAAGACATTGTCACAGAACAGCAGACTCTCAAGTTTCATGTTAATTTCATGAATACATGATGTTCTCATCATTTTATTGCCTTAAAGCTACATTTCCACGTTGTATGCTCTTAAAAGACGTTTCGGCTTGGAAGACGCCAAAACTGGAATCTGTTGAAAAATACACAGTTTACTTGATTTTCCTCAAGACATTGTCACAGAACAGCAGACTCTCAAGATTCATGTTAATTTCATGAATACATGATTTTTTCGTCACTTTTCTGCCTTAAAGCTGCATTTTCAGTATTTATGGTCTGAAAAGATTTTTCAGGCTGGGAAGAGGCCAAAACTGGAATTTGTTGAAAAATACACAGATTACTTGATTTTCCTCAAAGAATTGTCCGAGAACATAAAACGTTCAAGTTTCATGTTAATTTCATGAATACATGATGTTCTCGTCACTTTTCTGCCTTAAAGCTGCATTTCCACGTTGTGTGCTCTCAAAAGACGTTTTGGCTGGGAAGAGTCCAAAAGTGGAATATGTTGAAAAATACACAGTTTACTTGATTTTCCTCAAGACATTGTCCCAGAACAGCAGACTCTCAAGTTTCATGTTAATTTCATGAATACATGATGTTCACATCATTTTTTTCTGCGTTAAAATTACATTTCCACGTTCTATGCTCTTGAAAGACATTTCGGCTGGGAAGAGGCCAAAAGTGGAATCAGTTGAAAAATACACAGTTTACTCGATTTTCCTCAAGACATTGTCACAGAACAGCAGACTCTCAAGTTTCATGTTAATTTCATGAATACATGATTTTTTCGTCACTTTTCTGCCTTAAAGCCTCATTTTCAGTATTTATGGTCTGAAAAGATTTTTCAGGCTGGGAAGAGGCCAAAACTGGAATTTGTTGAAAAATACACAGATTACTTGATTTTCCTCAAAGAATTGTCTGAGAACATAAAACGTTCAAGTTTCAGGTTAATTTCATGAATACATGATGTTCTCGTCACTTTTCTGCCTTAAAGTTGCATTTCCACGTTGTATGCTCTCAAAAGACATTTCGGCTGGGAAGAGGCCAAAAGTGGAATCAGTTGAAAAATACACAGTTTACTTGATTTTCATCAATACATTGTCCCAGAACAGCAGACTCTCAAGTTTCATGTTAATTTCATGAATACATGATGTTCTCGTCACTTTTCTGCCATAAAGCTGCATTTCCACGTTCTATGCTCTCAAAAGACATTTCGGCTGGGAAGAGGCCAAAAGTGGAATCAGTTGAAAAATAAACAGTTTACTCGATTTTCCTCAAGACATTGTCACAGAACAGCAGACTCTCAAGTTTCATGTTAATTTCATGAATACATGATTTTTTCGTCACTTTTCTGCCTTAAAGCCTCATTTTCAGTATTTATGGTCTGAAAAGATTTTTCAGGCTGGGAAGAGGCCAAAACTGGAATTTGTTGAAAAATACACAGATTACTTGATTTTCCTCAAAGAATTGTCTGAGAACATAAAACGTTCAAGTTTCATGTTAATTTCATGAATACATGATGTTCACATCATTTTTCTGCGTTAAAATTACATTTCCACGTTCTATGCTCTTGAAAGACATTTCGGCTGGGAAGAGGCCAAAAGTGGAATCAGTTGAAAAATACACAGTTTACTTGATTTTCCTCAAGACATTGTCACAGAACAGCAGACTCTCAAGTTTCATGTTAATTTCATGAATACATGATTTTTTCGTCACTTTTCTGCCTTAAAGCTGCATTTCCACGTTCTATGCTCTCAAAAGACATTTCGGCTGGGAAGAGGCCAAAAGTGGAATCAGTTGAAAAATACACAGTTTACTTGATTTTCCTCAAGACATTGTCACAGAACAGCAGACTCTCAAGTTTCATGTTAATTTCATGAATACATGATGTCCTCGTCACTTTTCTGCGTTAAAGCTGCATTTCCAAATTGTATGCTCTCAATAGACGTTTCGGCTGGGAATAGTCCAAAAGTGGAATTTGTTGAAAAATACACAGTTTACTTGATTTTCCTCAATATATTGTCCCAGAACAGAAGACTCTCAAGTTTCATGTTAATTTCATTCATACATGATATTCTCGGCACTTTTCTTTCTTAAAGCTGCATTTCCACGTTGTGTGCTCTCAAAAGAATTTTTGGCTGGGAAGTGTCCAAAAGTGGAATTTATTGAAAAATACACAGTTTACAAGATTTTCATCAATACATTATTCCAGAACAGCAGACTCTCAAGTTTCATGTTAATTTCATGAATACATAATTTTTTCGTCACTTTTCTGCCTTAAAGCCTCATTTTCAGTATTTGTGGTCTGAAAAGATTTTTCAGGCTGGGAAGAGGCCAAAACTGGAATTTATTGAAAAATACACAGATTACTTGATTTTCCTCAAAGAATTGTCCGAGAACATAAAACGTTCAAGTTTCAGGTTAATTTCATGAATACATGATGTTCTCGTCACTTTTCTGCCTTAAAGCTGCATTTCCACGTTCTATGCTCTCAAAAGACATTTCGGCTGGGAAGAGGCCAAAAGTGGAATCAGTTGAAAAATACACAGTTTACTTGATTTTCTTCAAGACATTGTCACAGAACAGCAGACTCTCAAGTTTCATGTTAATTTCATGAATACATGATTTTTTCGTCACTTTTCTGCCTTAAAGCTGCATTTTCAGTATTTATGGTCTGAAAAGATTTTTCAGGCTGGGAAGAGGCCAAAACTGGAATTTGTTGAAAAATACACAGATTACTTGATTTTCCTCAAAGAATTGTCTGAGAACATAAAACGTTCAAGTTTCATGTTAATTTCATGAATACATGATGTTCTCGTCACTTTTCTGCCTTAAAGCTGCATTTCCACGTTGTGTGCTCTCAAAAGACGTTTTGGCTGGGAAGAGTCCAAAAGTGGAATATGTTGAAAAATACACAGTTTACTTGATTTTCCTCAAGACATTGTCCCAGAACAGCAGACTCTCAAGTTTCATGTTAATTTCATGAATACATGATGTTCACATCATTTTTCTGCGTTAAAATTACATTTCCACGTTCTATGCTCTTGAAAGACATTTCGGCTGGGAAGAGGCCAAAAGTGGAATCAGTTGAAAAATACACAGTTTACTTGATTTTCCTCAAGACATTGTCACAGAACAGCAGACTCTCAAGTTTCATGTTAATTTCATGAATAAATGATTTTTTCGTCACTTTTCGGCCTTAAAGCTGCATTTTCAGTATTTATGGTCTGAAAAGATTTTTCAGGCTGGGAAGAGGCCAAAACTGGAATTTGTTGAAAAATACACAGATTACTTGATTTTCCTCAAAGAATTGTCTGAGAACATAAAACGTTCAAGTTTCAGGTTAATTTCATGAATACATGATGTTCTCGTCACTTTTCTGCCTTAAAGCTGCATTTCCACGTTGTGTGCTCTCAAAAGACGTTTTGGCTGGGAAGAGTCCAAAAGTGGAATATGTTGAAAAATACACAGTTTACTTGATTTTCCTCAAGACATTGTCCCAGAACAGCAGACTCTCAAGTTTCATGTTAATTTCATGAATACATGATGTTCACATCATTTTATTGCCTTAAAGCTACATTTCCACGTTGTATGCTCTTAAAATACGTTTCGGCTTTGAAGACGCCAAAACTGGAATCTGTTGAAAAATACACAGTTTACTTGATTTTCATCAAGACATTGTCACAGAACAGCAGACTCTCAAGTTTCATGTTAATTTCATGAATACATGATGTTCACATCATTTTTCTGCGTTAAAATTACATTTCCACGTTCTATGCTCTTGAAAGACATTTCGGCTGGGAAGAGGCCAAAAGTGGAATCAGTTGAAAAATACACAGTTTACTTGATTTTCCTCAAGACATTGTCACAGAACAGCAGACTCTCAAGTTTCATGTTAATTTCATGAATACATGATTTTTTCGTCACTTTTCTGCCTTAAAGCTGCATTTTCAGTATTTATGGTCTGAAAAGATTTTTCAGGCTGGGAAGAG
This sequence comes from Ophiodon elongatus, assembly GCA_016806645.1. Classification (NCBI taxonomy): domain Eukaryota; kingdom Metazoa; phylum Chordata; class Actinopteri; order Perciformes; family Hexagrammidae; genus Ophiodon; species Ophiodon elongatus. The sequence goes on from JACSYO010001578.1 coordinate 28,187, forward strand.
GCCAAAACTGGAATTTGTTGAAAAATACACAGATTACTTGATTTTCCTCAAAGAATTGTCTGAGAACATAAAACGTTCAAGTTTCATGTTAATTTCATGAATACATGATGTTCTCGTCACTTTTCTGCCTTAAAGCTGCATTTCCACGTTGTGTGCTCTCAAAAGACGTTTTGGCTGGGAAGAGTCCAAAAGTGGAATATGTTGAAAAATACACAGTTTACTTGATTTTCCTCAAGACATTGTCCCAGAACAGCAGACTCTCAAGTTTCATGTTAATTTCATGAATACATGATGTTCACATCATTTTTCTGCCTTAAAGCTACATTTCCACGTTGTATGCTCTTAAAATACGTTTCGGCTGGGAAGACGCCAAAACTGGAATCAGTTGAAAAATACACAGTTTACTTGATTTTCCTCAAGACATTGTCACAGAACAGCAGACTCTCAAGTTTCATGTTAATTTCATGAATACATGATGTTCTCTCACTTTTCTGCCTTAAAGCTGCATTTCCACGTTGTATGCTCTCAAAAGACGTTTCGGCTGGGAAGAGGCCAAAAGTGGAATCTGTTGAAAAATACACAGTTTACTTGATTTTCCTCAAGACATTGTCACAGAACAGCAGACTCTCAAGTTTCATGTTAATTTCATGAATACATGATGTTCACATCATTTTTCTGCGTTAAAATTACATTTCCACGTTCTATGCTCTTGAAAGACATTTCGGCTGGGAAGAGGCCAAAAGTGGAATCAGTTGAAAAATACACAGTTTACTTGATTTTCCTCAAGACATTGTCACAGAACAGCAGACTCTCAAGTTTCATGTTAATTTCATGAATACATGATTTTTTCGTCACTTTTCTGCCTTAAAGCTGCATTTTCAGTATTTATGGTCTGAAAAGATTTTTCAGGCTGGGAAGAGGCCAAAACTGGAATTTGTTGAAAAATACACAGATTACTTGATTTTCCTCAAAGAATTGTCCGAGAACATAAAACGTTCAAGTTTCATGTTAATTTCATGAATACATGATGTTCTCGTCACTTTTCTGCCTTAAAGCTGCATTTCCACGTTGTGTGCTCTCAAAAGACGTTTTGGCTGGGAAGAGTCCAAAAGTGGAATATGTTGAAAAATACACAGTTTACTTGATTTTCCTCAAGACATTGTCCCAGAACAGCAGACTCTCAAGTTTCATGTTAATTTCATGAATACATGATGTTCACATCATTTTTCTGCGTTAAAATTACATTTCCACGTTCTATGCTCTTGAAAGACATTTCGGCTGGGAAGAGGCCAAAAGTGGAATCAGTTGAAAAATACACAGTTTACTTGATTTTCCTCAAGACATTGTCACAGAACAGCAGACTCTCAAGTTTCATGTTAATTTCATGAATACATGATTTTTTCGTCACTTTTCTGCCTTAAAGCTGCATTTTCAGTATTTATGGTCTGAAAAGATTTTTCAGGCTGGGAAGAGGCCAAAACTGGAATTTGTTGAAAAATACACAGATTACTTGATTTTCCTCAAAGAATTGTCTGAGAACATAAAACGTTCAAGTTTCAGGTTAATTTCATGAATACATGATGTTCTCGTCACTTTTCTGCCTTAAAGCTGCATTTCCACGTTCTATGCTCTCAAAAGACATTTCGGCTGGGAAGAGGCCAAAAGTGGAATCAGTTGAAAAATACACAGTTTACTTGATTTTCTTCAAGACATTGTCACAGAACAGCAGACTCTCAAGTTTCATGTTAATTTCATGAATACATGATTTTTACGTCAATTTTCTGCCTTAAAGCTGCATTTTCAGTATTTATGGTCTGAAAAGATTTTTCAGGCTGGGAAGAGGCCAAAACTGGAATTCTGTTGAAAAATACACAGATTACTTGATTTTCCTCAAAGAATTGTCCGAGAACATAAAACGTTCAAGTTTCATGTTAATTTCATGAATACATGATGTTCTCGTCACTTTTCTGCCTTAAAGCTGCATTTCCACGTTGTTTGCTCTCAAAAGACGTTTTGGCTGGGAAGAGTCCAAAAGTGGAATATGTTGAAAAATACACAGTTTACTTGATTTTCCTCAAGACATTGTCCCAGAACAACAGACTCTCAAGTTTCATGTTAATTTCATGAATACATGATGTTCACATCATTTTTCTGCGTTAAAATTACATTTCCACGTTCTATGCTCTTGAAAGACATTTCGGCTGGGAAGAGGCCAAAAGTGGAATCAGTTGAAAAATACACAGTTTACTTGATTTTCCTCAAGACATTGTCACAGAACAGCAGACTCTCAAGTTTCATGTTAATTTCATGAATACATGATTTTTTCGTCACTTTTCTGCCTTAAAGCTGCATTTTCAGTATTTATGGTCTGAAAAGATTTTTCAGGCTGGGAAGAGGCCAAAACTGGAATTTGTTGAAAAATACACAGATTACTTGATTTTCCTCAAAGAATTGTCTGAGAACATAAAACGTTCAAGTTTCAGGTTAATTTCATGAATACATGATGTTCTCGTCACTTTTCTGCCTTAAAGCTGCATTTCCACGTTGTGTGCTCTCAAAAGACGTTTTGGCTGGGAAGAGTCCAAAAGTGGAATATGTTGAAAAATACACAGTTTACTTGATTTTCCTCAAGACATTGTCCCAGAACAGCAGACTCTCAAGTTTCATGTTAATTTCATGAATACATGATGTTCTCATCATTTTATTGCCTTAAAGCTACATTTCCACGTTGTATGCTCTTAAAATACGTTTTGGCTTTGAAGACGCCAAAACTGGAATCTGTTGAAAAATACACAGTTTACTTGATTTTCATCAATACATTGTCCCAGAACAGCAGACTCTCAAGTTTCATGTTAATTTCATGAATACATGATGTTCTCGTCACTTTTCTGCCATAAAGCTGCATTTCCACGTTCTATGATCTCAAAAGACATTTCGGCTGGGAAGAGGCCAAAAGTGGAATCAGTTGAAAAATACACAGTTTACTTGATTTTCCTCAAGACATTGTCCCAGAACAGCAGACTCTCAAGTTTCATGTTAATTTCATGAATACATGATGTTCTCATCACTTTTCTGCCTTAAAACTACATTTCCACGTTCTATGCTCTTAAAAGACATTTCGGCTGGGAAGAGGCCAAAAGTGGAATCAGTTGAAAAATACACAGTTTACTTGATTTTCCTCAAGACATTGTCACAGAACAGCAGACTCTCAAGTTTCATGTTAATTTCATGAATACATGATTTTTTCGTCACTTTTCTGCCTTAAAGCTGCATTTTCAGTATTTATGGTCTGAAAAGATTTTTCAGGCTGGGAAGAGGCCAAAACTGGAATTTGTTGAAAAATACACAGATTACTTGATTTTCCTCAAAGAATTGTCTGAGAACATAAAACGTTCAAGTTTCAGGTTAATTTCATGAATACATGATGTTCTCGTCACTTTTCTGCCTTAAAGCTGCATTTCCACGTTGTGTGCTCTCAAAAGACGTTTCGGCTGGGAAGAGTCCAAAAGTGGAATATGTTGAAAAATACACAGTTTACTTGATTTTCCTCAAGACATTGTCCCAGAACAGCAGACTCTCAAGTTTCATGTTAATTTCATGAATACATGATGTTCACATCATTTTTATTGCCTTAAAGCTACATTTCCACGTTGTATGCTCTTGAAATATGTTTCGGCTGGCAAGATGCCAAAAGTGGATTTTGTTGAAAAATACACTTGTTTACTTGATTTTCCTCAAAGAATTGTCCGAGAACAGCAAACTTTCAAGTTTCATGTTAATTTCATGAATACCTGATATTCTCGTCACTTTTCTGCCTTAAAGCTGCATTTTCAGTATTTATGGTCTGAAAAGACTTTTCAGGCTGGGAAGATGCCAAAAGTGGAATTTGTTGCAAAATACACAGTTAACTTGTTATTCCTCTATCAAGTCTCCCAGAACAGCAGACTTTCAAGGTTCATGTTCCGTTCATTAATACATGATGTTTCCATCACTTTTCTGCCTTACAGCTGCATTTTCAATTTTTAATGTCTTAAAATGCGTTTCAGCCTGCGAACAGGCCAAAAGTGTATTTTGTTGCAAAATACACAGTTTACTTGTTATTCTTGTTATATTATCAAGTTTTCCAGAACAGCAGACTTTCAAGGTTCATGTTACGTTCATTAATACATTATGTTTCCATCACTTTTCTGCCTTAGAAATTAATTTTCAGTTTTTATGGTCTCAAAATGCGTTTCAGCCTGCGAACAGGCCAAAAGTGGATTTTGTTGCAAAATACACAGTTTACTTGATATTCCTCTATCAAGTCTCCCAGAACAGCAGACTTTCAAGGTTCATGTTACATTC
>JACSYO010001579.1:0-17500 GCA_016806645.1 Ophiodon elongatus
AGAGAAGAGGAGAGGAGAGGAGAGGAGAGGGAGAGGAGAGGAGAGGAGAGGAGAGGAGAGAAGAGAAGAGAAGAGAAGAGAGGAGAGGAACAGTAGAGGAGAGGAGAGAAGAGGAGAGGAGAGGAGAGGAGGAGAGGAGAGGAGTGAAACAGTAGAGGAGAGGAGAGAAGAGAGGAGAGTAGAGAAGAGAAGAGAAGAGAAGAGAAGAGAGGAGAGGAACAGTAGAGGAGAGGAGAGAAGAGAGGAGAGTAGAGGAAAAGGAAAAGACAGAGGAAAGGAGAGGAGAGGAGAGTAGAGGAGAGGAGAGGAGAGGAGAGGAGAGGAGAGGAGAGGAGAGAGGAAAGGAGAGGAGAGGAGAGGAGAGGAAAGGAGGAGAGAGGAGAGGAGAGGAGAGGAGAGAGGAAAGGAGAGGAGAGGAGAGGAGAGGAAAGGAGGAGAGAGGAGAGGAGAGAGGAGAGGAGAGGAGAGAGGAGAGGAGAGAGGAGGAGAGAGGAAAGAGGAGAGGAGAGGAGAGAGGAGAGGCTGTTAAAATGTAAATAGCTCAATATATATATATATAACATATACATATACAAAAATATATATATATATATATATGTATATGTATATATATATATATGTATATATATATGTATATATATATCATATATATATATCATATATATATATATATATATATATATAACATGGAGCCTCCATCTTTTCCCCAACATTGGAAACACTATGTTGATATACAGAATATATTATCTTCCAATCTTTTGTAAAATAATTCTATCAAACAAATCCAACTTGCATTTTGTCTTTTTTATGATTCCTCAGTCGCTCTGAGTTATTCCTGCATTAAAGTACACCTCCTCTCTACTTCTAGTCACATGGTTCTGTTTCCAGATAGAGCAGCTTTTCATACATCAGAGAAAATCGAGGATACAGAGGGGAAACATGTGAGAGGAGCCGAAATAAAATTCAAAAGTGACCCGACGGAGTTTTAATTGTAAGTATCTTTGCAATAAATTTATTTCATCATTCAGAATTCCAGGAATTCCTCAATTAACTTGTTTTTGATCATCACAAATTCTTATTTTTATTTGTCCTTTTGTACTTTTTTAATAAAAATCATTTTTGTATCGCTACCCTTCTAAAGGCACAACACATGTCCAACACGACACACGGGTCATTTTGGACCCGTGTGTGTAAATTTGATGTAAAAACACAAAAACATATTTAAAATTTCAGAAATTAAGAAAGTGTGGTAGTCCAAAACAAGATATTTTAATGAATACTTTGAATATTAAATGATGAAATAAATTGATTTCCAAAAATATAGCAAAGAAACACTCAGCGGTGCATGAAATAACAGGTCAACGCGGGTCATTTGACCCGTGTTGTGCCTCAGAAGGGGTTTGCATAGCTTCTGCCCCCCAACTGTGTTCCCGGGGGCGGGGCCTCATCCTGTCGGCCCTCCAGCGTTCTGCTGACTTAGAGGCAGCAGAAGAAGAAGCGCGTGAGCAGGTAAACGTGGCCGTAAGACTTCTGAGTCGCGAGCCGCTGCTCCTGTTGCTTTAAGCTGCAGGCGGCTGTAACCCGATCGTAATCAGGGCTTCGCAGGGGGAATACACGCCGGCGCCTCTACTCGAAATAATCTCCGGAGCGTGGCCTCGTTGGCTCCCAGGGGCCCCGGCACACCTTCACATCCCCGATTTAAACCCTGCTCATTACTACACGGAAAAATACTGACGAAATACAGCGGCGGGTCTGAGAGCCACCCGCCTTCCCTTTGGACCACACACGGATCACCTGCTCGGATTTAAAAAAAAAAAAAAAGCACGACGCCTTTCCTCCTTTTGCCTCGTTTTGTTGCGTTGCTATGACGACCCTGCAGGCATTCGGGGAGCCCGAGGTGACCTCTGACCTCCTCAGCACTGGTCATGTTTGTCTTTTCCAAACAAACTTCGGTCTTCACAGGAAACAACGTAGTTATGTTTAGGGAAAGATCCTGAAATACTTTTAAATGCATTTAAAGCCATTCTTCAGAAATTACTAAAATCCAACTTCTTTTCTATTTATGAACAATTAGTCAAAATAATGACTTAATATCTCAAAATAAAGACTTAATATCTCAAAATAAAGACTTAATATCTCAAAATAATGACTTAATATTTCAAAATAATTATTTAATATCTCAAAATAATGACTTAATATCTCAAAATAATGACTTAACATCTCAAAATAATGACTTAATATCTCAAAATAATGACTTAACATCTCAAAATAATGACTTAATATCTCAAAATAATGACTTAATATCTCAAAATAATGATTTAATATCTCAAAATAATGACTTAACATCTCAAAATAAAGACTTAATATATCAAAATAAAGACTTAATATCTTAAAGTAATGTGTTAATATCTTAAACTTTTCTATTTATGAACAATTAGTATCTCAAATTAATGATTAAGTTTCTCAAAATAATGACTTAGTATCTTAAATTAAAATAATGACTTAGTATCTTAAAATGACTTATTAATTTCAAAATGATGACTTAGTGTTTCAAAATATAGTAAATAAAACCAGCTGTTGAATGGCCACAGGATGGATGTTCAATGTCACTTAAAACATGAACAATTAGTCTCAAAATAGGAGATCAAATAATTCCTAAATGAAAACAAAGGTAAATTATTCCAGTCAGAGGGAGCCCGAAACATAAACGCTTGTTTCTAATTTATTTCTGACCCACGAGGAATAAAGATGATGCGTTGAAGTGAAAGGCATTAAAACAAAAAAGGTCATTTTAATTATAAGTGGACTCTTTGTGTCTGTAAGAACCTCAGGTGGAGAAGATTAAAGGCGTCTCCATGACTTGAGTTTCTTCTTCTAAACCACAGCGCCATCTAGAGTTACAAACAGAGCGGTTCTTCATCCAGTTCACGGATCCTTTAAAGTTTAAGCGACGTCGTGTCCTCGGTAAAGAGTTTACATTACGACAATAATTAACAATAATCACACACAAGTTGATAACAGAACAATTAGAGAAATAAATTAAAATCTAAATATGTAATAATATATTATATAAGATCGTTGATTCATTCTATCTGCTTCAGTTAACTTTAGTTTAATTCATTATGTTTGGCTTTGTCCCTTTTTATCACATTTTCAGCCTGAATGTCCCCCAAAAGCCTGAAGGCCCCACTATGGATTGTTGGGCCTTTTTGTGTAGTTTTGTGTCTCTTTGTAGTTGTTTTGTGTCTCTCTGTAGTTGTTTTGTGTCTCTTTGTAGTTGTTTTGTTTCTCTTTGTAGTTGTTTTGTGTCTCTTTGTAGTTGTTTTGTGTCTCTTTGTAGTTGTTTTGTTTCTCTTTCTAGTTGTTTTGTGTCTCTTTGTAGTTGTTTTGTCTCTCTGTAGTTGTTTTGTTTCTCTTTGTAGTTGTTTTGTTTCTCTTTGTAGTTGTTTTGTCTCTCTGTAGTTGTTTTGTTTCTCTTTGTAGTTGTTTTGTTTCTCTTTGTAGTTGTTTTGTGTCTCTTTGTAGTTGTTTTGTTTCTCTTTCTAGTTGTTTTGTGTCTCTTTGTAGTTGTTTTGTTTCTCTTTGTAGTTGTTTTGTGTCTCTTTGTAGTTGTTTTGTTTCTCTTTGTAGTTGTTTTGTGTCTTTTTGTAGTTGTTTTGGTCTTTTTGCAGTTGTTTTGTGTCTTTTTGTCGTTGTTTTGGTCTTTTTATTGTTTTGTTTCTTTTGTAATTAATTTGTCAATTATGCGTCTAGTTTTTTTTGCCTCTTTTTTTATAGTTTTTTGCATCTTTTTGTGTCTCTGTATTTATTTGGCTTCTCCTTGTAGTTGTTTTGCTTGTCTTTATAGTTTCCTTGAGGTTTTTAGTTCTTTTGTGTCTATTTGTAGTTCTGTTGTGTCCTTTTGTGTCTCTTTGGGGTTGTTTGGTGTCTCTTTGGGGTTGTTTTGCTTCTCCTTGTAGTTGTTTTTGGTCTCTTTGTGTCCTTTTGTGTCTCTTTGTATTCGTTTTATGTTACTTTCTTTCACACTCTCCCGTTGCTTAGCTATAGAAGTACCAGCAGGTGGCAGTAAAAGACCAGGAATACGAAACGGTGGCCTTCAGGAAGTCTTCACAGCTCACTGAGCATGCTCAGTTCATGTTGCTGCATGTGTGTAAATGTTTAACTGAAGTGTTTGTGTTCAGACTTTAGTCCCTCAGGAGCCTCAGACTCGTGCAGAATGGTGAGTTTTCACTTCATTACATTTGAACCCAACTGAATTTATAGCAGATAAACAGAAAAAGAAACACTTGTTAGCTTTCCACTTGTTTAAATGCAGGTTTAGAAAGGAACAAAAAGGTCTCCTCTTTCTCTTCTGCAGTTAGAAGAAACACAAACAATACGCCTCACGCTTTGAGAGAAGAATCCACATGTTGTTTGGATAAAAGCAAAAGGAAATGAGAACAGAACATCATTAATTCCTGGAAATAACTAAATTACTCAACTGCATCGTGAGCCATTGTAGCCACCTGCACTGCTGCATATTAAAAGTCATAAAATAATGAATTAAAGCTTGTTCAGTTACCACTTACAGGCCATTTGTGAAATAAATATTTAATTGAGATTAAGGTAACTTAACTGCTGCCTTCTTAAAGGTTTAGTCTTCTGTCACCATTAGTTCTTATTTTTTAAGAATCACTACGTCTACTTACGTACAATAATTTTCTTTTTGTGAATTTATATCCATTTCAAGAGGAGTTTTAGTGGAAAACTGGATTAAAAACTGAATCTAAAGGGACTTTTAAACCATCAAATGTGGTGATTATTAAAGCTGATTATTAATGTTAATTCACGCTTTCACTCGTCTATATGTTCCAGTAAATAAATGTAAAGTAATGTCACGTTCGCTCCGCCTCCCTCGATCACTGAGGGCTCCATTAGCGTTCGGTCACGTGACCCCCCCTCCCCTTTCCCCTGCAGGGGTCAGAGGTCACGCTTGTGTTTGGTTAAACACAGTGATCCTGTTAAAGATCTGAATGGACCACACACACAGATTTGTGTTTAAAGTAATACCACACTGGGAAAATATTCCAATACAAGTAAAACTCCTGCATTCAAAACCTCATGGAAGTAAAAGTATCTAAGTATTGTGACTTAAATGTACTTAAAGTAAAAGTACTTTACTATGTTATCTGATGTTTCTGCTGCATTAATGTGTTTGTATTATATAATGTTTATTGTAACTTTTTTTATATTCTGTTGTCTAGTTTAATCGACAGAAATATTTATATATAAATAAACATACTTATTATTTTATTTTACAAAAAGAACAAAGAACCAAAACATGTTTCTTTTAAGAATTATGTGAATGATATGAATACAAATGCAATACAATTAATAGAAAAAGGGAAAGAAAAGAATATATATATATATTGTATTTGTGCAATTTTATATATATAAAAAAATAAAGATTGTTAATTTGTATTATTTATATATATATACACACACACACACATATGTGTATATATACACATACGTGTATATATATATATATATATATACAAATACATATACGTGTGTGTATATACTGTATATATAAAAGATATATATTTCTTTCTTTCCTTTTTCCTTTTTCTATTTATTGTATTTCATTTGTATTCATATCATTCACATAATTCTTAAAAATAAACATGTTTTGGTTCTTTGTTCATTTTGTAAAATAAAATAATAAGTATGTTTATTTATAAATAAATAAATGCACACATTTGGCCTATAATATTTTAAAAACTATTACAGTAAGACAATTAAATAAAATTGCACAGATTAACCATCTTTATTCTTCCTCCCAGAGTTCGGCCGGAGGCGGGTCGGCCCTGCAGGTCCACGCGGTCCGGCTGGGTCCGGGTCAGGAGCTGTTGGGGTCTCTGCAGGCGTTCGTGGAGGAGCGGCGGCTCCGGGCGCCGTTCATCATCACCTGCGTGGGCAGCGTTACCAAGGCGACGCTCCGGCTGGCCAACGCCACGGCAACTAACACCAATGAGGTACCTGAGATTCAGATTCTTCAAAATATTCACGTTCCTGGGCTCTTTTTTTTCTCCAAAGAATCGTCAAACGACACTGTTAAAATGTGGAAATCTTTGGTGATAATTACTGAAAAATATTTTCATAGAACAGTTCAAGGTTGAAAGAATATACAGTTTCGCTATTTATACACACAATTTATTTTTACGTTTTATTTAAAGTCTATTTATGTCATTGTAAATCATTGAATATCACTGAATATGTGAATATTATATTAAATATTAAAATAAGTTTACTTGTTTTATTTATAATAATATCTAAATAATAATAAAATATGGTCTAGATGGCAGTAAACTACGTTTATTTTTAAAATAAATAAGTCCAGTTTTTCAAATACCTCTCATCTTTTGAATGATTCATTAATAAATTAGGAAATTACATTAAGTTAAGCTTATGAATACAAAGAACATATACTCAAGTATAAGCAGCAATATCACACTGTACAAAAGTAAAAGTCCTTATTTTTGTAAAAGTATAAAAATATTTGCAATGAAAAGTAAACTGACTGTTAATAAAGTAATGTAACTATAAATAAATGCATTTTATGTTCATACAATTTTTTCATAAAAATAACAATAAAGTAATGTGACTGTAAATAAAGTTATGTTCCTACAAATAAAGTTATGTGACAATTATGTTGATATAAATCAAGTTGTGGCTAAAAATACATTTTTGTGAATATATATAAATATATATATATATATGTAATTGCATATAAATAAAGTTATGTAACTGTAAATAAAGTTATGTGACTAAATAAAGTGATATAACTGTAAATAAAGTGATATAACTGTAAATAAAGTTATGTAACTGTAAATAAAGTTATGTGATTAAATAAAGTGATATAACTGTAAATAAAGTGATATAACTGTAAATAACGTTATGTGACTACAAAGTGATATAACTGTAAATAAAGTGATATAACTGTAAATAAAGTTATGTAACTGTAAATAAAGTTATGTGATTAAATAAAGTGATATAACTGTAAATAAAGTGATATAACTGTAAATAAAGTATATAATTAAATAAAGTGATATAACTGTAAATAACGTTATGTGACTATAAAGTGATATAACTGTAAATATAGTTATGTCACTGTATAAATACAGTGATATAACTGAGATAAAGTGAAGTTGCATAATGCATATTGCATAATGCATAACCAGAGCCCCCACATCTGCCCCCCCCTTCCTCTCAGGTGATCCACCTCAGCGGACGGTTCGAGATCGTCTCCCTGGTCGGGACCCTGAACCGGGACGCCCACGTGCACGTGTGCCTGTCGGACGGGGAGGGCCGGACGGTCGGGGGCCACGTGCTCGGAGACCTGGAGGTGTTCACCACGGCCGAGGTGGTGGTGGGCGAGGCGCTCGGCCTGTGCTTCACCCGGGAGGTGGACGACCGCACGGGCTTCCCCGAGCTCCTGGTGCACACAGCTGACAGCTGAGGGGGGAAAACAGGTGCATATAGATATATATAAATATATATATAATATGTAAATACATATATATATATATATAATATATATGTAACTATATATATAAAATATATATATAAATATTATATATATATATATATATATATATATATAAATATATATATATATCTATATCTATATATATATATATAATATTTATATATATATATATATATAAATATATATATATATATATATATAGTATTTATATAGATATATATATCTATATAAATACTATATATATAATATTTATATATATATAAAATATATATATAAATATAGATATATAGCTAGATAGATAGATATATATTTATATCCTATGAGTGTGTTTTTAAATATATATAATAAGTACTTGTTCTGCTAGTTTTAACACAGTGAAGTTTGGTGGTTGAGTCCAGCGGTTCCCGAGCGAGGGGTGTGTAAATAAAGTTATGTAACTGTATGAATAAAGTTATGTGACTAAATAAAATGAAATAACTGTAAATAAAGTTATGTCATTATATAAATAAAGTTATGTAACTGTATAAATAAAGATATGTAACTAAATAAATAAAGTAATGTGACTAAATAAAGTGATATAACTGTAAATGAAGTAATTTCTCTAATCTCTGAATTTAGATTCAAACTGTAATCTTTTAGTAAACTATCTGAAAAGTTGAGACAAACAACTCATTGATCCGGGACAATGGGAATATGTTTTTATGTTGTTTGTTTTATCTAAAAAGTAACTCCAGCTGTTGTTTTGCTTATTTTATGTCTTTTGTGAGCTTTTATACAATAATTGTGCATAAAGTTGCTTCTGTCCACCATTGTGACATCAGCTAGTTAGCTTTAGCATTTAGCATAGTCAGAGCTTTAGCATTTAGCATAGTCAGAGCTTTAGCCTTTAGCATAGTCAGAGTTTTAGCATTTAGCATAGTCAGAGCTTTAGCATTTAGCATAGTCAGAGCTTTAGCATTTAGCATAGTCAGAGCTTTAGCATTTAGCATAGTCAGAGCTTTAGCATTTAGCATAGTCAGAGCTTTAGCATTCGCTCTGACACTAGAGCTGTGAATTGGAATAACTGAGTTTGTTTTTTTTAAAACAAATTTAAGATGCTGAAGTATGTTTATATTGATTGAATAGACGTCCCGACCTCAACAAAATTCACGACAACAAATAGCAGTATTTAGTTTTTCTCGTGCAGCTTTCAGGAACCACAACTCAGATTTGCAGAACGACAATAAACAAACCTCCGAGATAATCTTCCCGTACAATGTTTTGGATTTTGATCGGCGGTCTGCAGCTCTGTGACCGATGCAGACTCTGGTTTATGTTCATAGAGGCTCAGAGTTAAGGTTTCTCTCTTTCTGTCTTTGTCAACAACGTAGATGCTGCACGACGTGCAGAGAGACTGATTTAAAACGTGTAGCGGGAGTTAACGCAGCATCCGAGAGGAGACTAGGAGCTTCTCCGCGGGGGGCGCAGCTTCCTGCTAATAGATGTTAAACTGAGCCCGCGGCCTTTCAGAGCTCTGACCCCCCTGGTTGTGACGAGACAAAGACAGAACACCCCCCACACACACCCTCCTCCCCCACCCCACCTACCCCCTCACCCCCCCTCCCCCCCAAGGGATTAGCTAAGACAGCGGCTCGGGCACGGCCACCGCCGCGAAGAAAGGAAGAACTCCGTTAGCCGGAGGGAGGAGAGAGGGAGGAGAGAGGGAGGAAGGAGAGAGGGAGGGAGGAGAGGAGAGGAGAGAGGGAGGAGAGAGGGAGGGAGGAGAGAGGGAGGGAGGAGAGGAGAGGAGAGAGGGAGGAGAGAGGGAGGGAGGAGGAGAAAGGGAGGGAGAGAGGAGAGAGGGAGGAGAGATGGAGGGAGGAGAGAGGGAGGAGAGAGGGAGGGAGGAGAGAGGGAGGGAGGAGAGGAGAGAGGGAGGAGAGAGGGAGGTGACAGCCTTTTGATGGAATCCAGATCGAGGAGTTTAATTGGACCTCAGACTGATGTGTTCCTTCATCATCATCATCATCATCACCACCATCATCATCATCACCACCATCATCAGCATCATCATCACCACCATCATCAGCATCATCATCATCAACATCATCATCACACTGTAGTTTACAAACACTCACTAGAGCACCGAATGTGGATTAATCCGCCGCTGAAAATAGTCCCCGACAAATGCACTATTTCCTCCTGGAGTGACCAGCTGTTTGAGGAATTTACTGAACTTTTATTAAAAGAAATAAAACATTGAATGTTTTTATGATATCTTAATAATAATAATTATTCCTACGAATATCCAGTGTTTAGGCAACAAAGCTACCTGTTGAGGAAAAGATCCCGGCTTGGGAGAAAATGACGCATAAGTGACGTTGTTTAAACACGTTCAGAGCATTAATAAATTAATATAGCAGCAAACAACTGTTATGTATTTAAAGATGTAGTGTATACGGACCTTTAACTTTTATGCGCTTCTAAAAAACCGCGTAGATGTTCGCCACCATAGAAACCAATGGTTTCATGGCCACCTTATGCTTCCCCCTCGGGTAGACACCGTTAGCGCTGTTAGCACTGTTAGCACTGTTAGCGCTGTTACCGCTGTTAGCGCTGTTAGCGCTGTTGGCTGCGAGCCACCGGCTCAGCCGTCGCCATGTTGAGAGCCGTGTGGAGGCAATACAAATGCTCTGAGTCTCGTATTAAAGCACCTTCATGTACGGAAGTTACGTAACAACAACAAAAAGGTCAACGCCCTGACTTTCCACGCGTGACGCTAACGGCGGCCTGCTGGGTGAAAGTCTGGCGCCTGCGTCACCTGACCTTAATTATGTGAGTTATACATATATATATATATATGAATTATAGTGCGTTACTTTTTGTAGGTACGAACAGTGTACGAGTCTGCTGAGAGCTACAGGCCGGTGAGGGAAGTCAAAGTGTGCCGGATTTCTGGTTCCTCTGAGTTTTGGGTTCTGTTATTGACGTTCATGGTGCAAGAACTCCTAGTTTTTGGAGACGTTTCCTCTTCTTCTAGAGGCTGAGGTCTGAGCGTCCTGGTGAAAAGAAAGAGTTTCTACAAATATCAGCACGTGACATAATGTAGTTTGTTTGGCTAAATTACGGAGAGAAAGAACGACACAACAGATATCTTCTATGATGCTGGTGGAACACGGTTATTAATACTCGTGTATTAATATGAGGAAGGTTACAGTCTCCTCACAGATCTGAAGTCCTGATTGATTCAAGTCTGTTTCCATTGCACTCTGCTTTCCCACCTCATGACACATGTATGAGCCTTTTATTCGATAGTTGGACTTATTTTATATCGGTTTTTATTTTTATGAATTTCCTCTGTTTCCACAAATTTATATTGTGCGTCATATAAATCTCCTTAACAAGGCGAAAGGGAGTAACAGAATAAAGCTTCCTAAATACTGATGGGATTGAATATTTGAATATATGAGAATTTAAAGTCTAAAGAAGAAATTAAAATAAAAAATTCTGAATATGAAGAATTGTTTTTTTTTAAAATACCCAAAAGGTGTTTAAATAATGTTTAATTTGTTATCAATTTTTTATATATATATATATATATATATATTTATAATAATCTGCCTTGAAGAAATTAAAATAACAAATTCTGAATCTGAAGAATTGTTTTTTTTTAAATATTAAAAACATTCAATATGTTATCAATTATTTATTTTTTTATAATAATCTACCTGGAAGAAATAAAAATAAAAAACTCTAAATCTGAAAAATGGTTAAACAGGTGTTTAAATAATGTTTAATTTGTTTTCTCATTCATGTTATGTTTTTAAGAACCAAAACCCACCAGTCTGGTTCCAGTCTGGTGGGAAACCTTGCGGGTCTTTGCAGCGTTTGTGCTGCCTTGCGTTGGACGCGGCGGCGCGGCGACGCATCAGCGGGGCGGCGAGGCGGCGGCGCGTCAGCGGGGCGGTGAGGCGGCGGCGCGTCAGCGGGGCGGTGGCGCGTCAACGAGGCGGCGAGGCAGCGGCGCGTCAGCGGGGCGGTGGCGCGTCAACGGGGCGGCGAGGCGGCGGCGCGTCAGCGGGGCGGTGGCGCGTCAGCGGGGCGGCGAGGCGTCAGCGGGGCGGCGAGGCGGCGGCGCGTCAGCGGGGCGGCGAGGCGGCGGCGCGTCAGCGAGGCGGCGAGGCGGCGGCGCGTCAGCGGGGCGGCCGGCCCGCCGCCACATTAAAGCCCCGCTAC
This sequence comes from Ophiodon elongatus, assembly GCA_016806645.1. Taxonomy (NCBI): domain Eukaryota; kingdom Metazoa; phylum Chordata; class Actinopteri; order Perciformes; family Hexagrammidae; genus Ophiodon; species Ophiodon elongatus. The sequence goes on from JACSYO010001579.1 coordinate 11,747, forward strand.
AAAGCGGCCCCGCTGCAGCTTTGTGCTTTTGTTTCGCTTGTGTCGAAAGCAGCATGGTGGCCGGAAAATAAAGACGCGTTGGTGGTCTGCCCCGGTGCACCCCGGGAGGCGGTTTCTGCCACGCATCCAACTAAAGCGGCTCATTCCTCGGCCCGAAGCGGATGCTCATGATCTAAAGATCATGCTCGGTTCCCTCCCCCGTCTTTCAATGGCTCCTTCATGTGTGCCGAGGTGAGCACACATCCACGGTGTCGTGTCTGCGGACACTTCTTTCCCTTCCCACAGAAGAACATGTGAGCTGCGCTCGTTTGAAACGCGCGTGAATAACAAGGTTGTTTATGATGAATGTGTCAGGCGTCCCGCTGCGAGGCGCCAATTACATGCGGCTGCGAGGCTGTAGCTGCACAAAGAGTTGACTTTAATCTCTGCAGGCTGCAGCTCGATGCTCCGATGAGAAATAAGTCAAAATCTGAATGCAACTAAATGAGGCCGCTGATATTAGAACATAAATCCACAGGTTTTTACACAGAAACCACGTTTTGGACACCTCGACTTCTCTCTTGTGTGGAGTCCTTTCTGTTCTTTACAGCAACTACAATCAAAGTCAATCACCCTGTAGCCCCGCCCCTAAAGCATCCCCTCTTTATGGTCTGTTTGACTCTAAAAGGACCATAATTTACTAAATGAACATCATGCTGTATTGAAGAAGACTTGAAACTAGAGATTGAGACATAAACTCATGTTTACAATGTTTACTGAGGGAATAAATCAAGAGAGAAGTAGAGTCATTTTCTATAGACTTCTATACAACCAGAGGAGTCGCCCCCTGGTGGTCAGGAGAGAGAATGCAGTGTCTAACAATGTAGCCTAAAACTTGATTTTCCAAGCATTACCTGCAGAGCTTGACTTGTTTTGCTCACCAGATTCTGTAGCTCGTAGCCACTCAGCATGTTCACGAGCCACCAGTGTGTTGTTGGTGTCGTTTTATTTGAGGTTGTCTCTTCTGTGTTTGCTTTACGCCGGTTAGGTTTTGCCACATATAACTCATATAACTCCCGTTCAGGTTTTTTTCAAGTTGTTGCTCACTGACGATTGACCAGAGAACTGTTCACATTCCTTTTTATGCAAATTCACAAGAAGGAACATCCTGCTGTTTTTTGTTTTGTTCGCCGTGTGTTTGTTGCATCACAAACTGTGTTTCTTTGTGCGTCCCCGTGTTGCGTAATGACAATAAATGACCCTTGAACCCTTGACGGATGTGCCCCCCCCCCCCCCTACAGGTGACTCCCCGCCCAGACAAAGCTCCTCTCAGAGTCTCCGAGGAGCTGAAAAAAGCTCGTAATTCCTCCGTTTGGTATCCGCTCTCCTCCTCATTAGCGACTTCTCCTCCTCCCTGCTCGCCTTTTTCCCTTTTCCCCCCCGTTTCTTTTCGTCCTCTTGCATCTGTGCGAGTAATGACTCCTCCGCCCCCGCCTCAAACTACAGACCAACCCGGGTCATTTGTGAGATCCGGCAGCTAAACGGCCTCCCTGATCCGCGCGTCTTTTCATGTGGCAGCCAAAGAGCTCCCGCGGCTAACGACGCGCGAGCTGCGCGCGTCGTTAGCCGCGGGAGCTCTTTGCGTTTCAATGTCACAGCGTGAACACGGCACAGATCAAAACACGCGAGCTGCCGCTGACACGTTTGTTCTTATTTTTCCTTCCACGGCAGCATTTTAATACACAGAAATGAGAAGCAGCTGAATACGAAAACACAATTCCAACAGTAATGAGTTGAGGAAAGTTTCTCTTCAGAGGTGGAACGAGGACACGAGTACAAACCGTGGAACAAAAAAAAAGAAAGAAATGTTCTCGAGAACCTGAAGTTAAAGGGGCTCGTGGTTGAAGACGTTTCAGTGCCACCGTTCAGGTTTCTTTAGGGTCAGTTAAAGATGTGAAGGCAAGAAAGAAGACACAAGAGAGGAAGGATGAATGTGAAGAAATATCGGAGAAGAATCAACAAAATCCTGTTGAAAAATGTCTGAAAGTCTTCATGAAGGAGTGTTTTTATTCAGTCATCACACGACACAATGAATAAAGCCGACAAATAATCTAGAGAACAATATGACTGAAAGGCGCAGGCAGAAGCATAAGGCTTATATATTCATATAATAAATTATTATCAATTAAGTCACAGAAATTAGACATGAAAACTATATTTCATTCACATTTGTAACCCTCGAAAATATTTTTGAAAACCAAATATTTGTTTCACATTTTTACATTTATGTTGCCGTTGTTCCATAATTTAACTCCTACAATAAAGACGCGTCTTCTTTTAATTCCTTTTTTTAGCTTTAATGTATTGTTTACATTATTTTATAAGATACCAAATCATTAACTTTCACAACATGAGATTTTACAAACAGTGAATTTGTGTGCTCACGTCTGGTAAATAAAGCTTTTGGTTTATCGTGGACAAAAGATTCGTTTCCATCCATGAAACATGTTTTTTTGACATTTTCAAATTTGCACCTAAAGGTTATGACATACGTTTAATTTCACATTTGAATGAAAAAGGAAATCGTGCTCGTTATGATGTATTTAAAATACACCTCGACACCAATTAACTTTCTTCTTCTTCTATAAACTAAATATTAGAGCTCACAGATCTGTGAGGCGGTACGTAAATGCTAACGCTAACATGCTAATATGCTAACATGCTAACATGCGCACGATGACAATGCTGACATGCAGGTATCATGTTCACCTTCTTTTAAATGCAATGTCAGAAGACACATTCAAATAGTTCCACTGTTTCACATTTTATTTGCATTGTTTGCATGTTGTTTGTTTGTTGGCTACATCTTTGCATTACTGTTTCATTTTGTTAGTAAATTTAATTTAATATTATTATTATTATTATATTATATTTGTTATATATATTGTCCATTTTTCTTATTTTCTCATTATTCTACTCTATTTGTTGTATATATTGTTTTTACCTGTATGTACAAATGCTGCTGTAGGGAAAAATGTTCCCCTTCCGGGATTAATAAAGTATTTATCTATCTGTCTATCTATCTTATACCAAAAAGACTTCTCTCTGATGGTCTCGTTTAGGATCAGGTCACATCGAGGATCAGGATTACACTGAGACAGGTTCAGAACCAGTTAAAGGTTCCTCACAGTAACTTTAAGTAAACTAGAAGTACCTCAAAATGTGTTCTTAAAGCTACAAAGAGGAACGTTTATGTAGTGGTGGTTCTGGCGCCCCCTGTGGACTAAAGAGGTAGTGTCTCTGAGCACCAGGTGGTGGTTCTAGCGCCCCCTGTGGACTAAAGAGGTAGTGTCTCTGAGCACCAGGTGGTGGTTCTGGCGCCCCCTGTGGACTAAAGAGGTAGTGTCTCTGAGCACCAGGTGGTGGTTCTGGCGCCCCCTGTGGACTAAAGAGGTAGTGTCTCTGAGCACCAGGTGGTGGTTCTGGCGCCCCCTGTGGACTAAAGAGGTAGTGTCTCTGAGCACCAGGTGGTGGTTCTGGCACCCCCTGTGGACTAAAGAGGTAGTGTCTCTGAGCACCAGGTGGTGGTTCTGGCGCCCCCTGTGGACTAAAGAGGTAGTGTCTCTGAGCACCAGGTGGTGGTTCTGGCGCCCCCTGTGGACTAAAGAGGTAGTGTCTCTGAGCACCAGGTGGTGGTTCTAGCGCCCCCTGTGGACTAAAGAGGTAGTGTCTCTGAGCACCAGGTGGTGGTTCTGGCGCCCCCTGTGGACTAAAGAGGTAGTGTCTCTGAGCACCAGGTGGTGGTTCTGGCGCCCCCTGTGGACTAAAGAGGTAGTGTCTCTGAGCACCAGGGTCTCATTGCACTGCAGGAGGGTCCGACAGTCTGCCCCTCTCAGTCCTGGTTCTGGTTCTGGTTCCCCCTCCAGTGGACCCATTTTAATGCCATTGGACCGACTGTATTAAAGAACCAGTTCAAACGTTTAAGTATTAAAATTAAGTTTGAATAAAAGTCTTATAGCGGTTTGATTTTCTCACAGAGGGGGAAGTGTGTGTGTCAACTGAACAGAAACCAAACCCTCTCACAGCTCTGGATTTGACCCCTGTTTGACCCCCAGGGGGCCCTCGGGTGCCGCTCCCGCTGTTCACCACCAGGGGGCAGCATGAGACAAGAGGTTGCTGAGAGCAACACCAGGACCTCACGGTTGGTAGAATGTTTTAATAGAATAGTTTTGCTCTTTAAATAAAGTCACTGTTCTGTATTTTCTTTTATAATAATAATGTAATATAATCATATTCTCACGTTTAATCTCTGCTGAGTTTTACATTTATGTGCAGAAAAATACCCTAAAAAATAAATTTCAGGTTCTCTTTTTATAGTGTACATCTTAAATATGTAGTGATATTTTAGTGGTTGTTTGTTCTTTTATCCCTTAAAAAAAAAAAAAAAAAACAGAAAGTAGTTCCGGTCCTTCTTTAAGTGTCTCTAGATTCACACATTCCTGTATTTATTCTCTCTGATCTCACAGGAAAAGACAAATATAGACATCAAATTCATGTTGTTTACATCCGGTAAAGTCTTTAGCTTCCTGCAGCTGTTTTTATCTGATGTTCATAACACTAGTTATTTCTGCATGTTGGTCTGTATTGTTACCTCGGCTGCTCCCATGAGGAGCTTTAAGAAGAACTCTCTAGAACCAGACCATCTTCTCTCTGGTGGTCTGGTTACTGATGGAGGTCTAGAGAGGACCAGGACTACACTGAGGTCTATAGAGGACCAGGACTACACTGAGGTCTATAGAGGACCAGGACTACACTGAGGTCTATAGAGGACCAGGACTACACTGAGGTCTATAGAGGACCAGGACTACACTGAGGTCTATAGAGGACCAGGACTAAACTGAGGTCTATAGAGGACCAGGACTACACTGAGGTCTATAGAGGACCAGGACTACACTGAGGTCTATAGAGGACCAGGACTAAACTGAGGTCTATAGAGGACCAGGACTAAACTGAGGTCTATAGAGGACCAGGACTACACTGAGGTCTATAGAGGACCAGGACTACACTGAGGTCTATAGAGGACCAGGACTAAACTGAGGTCTATAGAGGACCAGGACTACACTGAGGTCTACAGAGGACCAGGACTACACTGAGGTCTATAGAGGACCAGGACTACACTGAGGTCTATAGAGGACCAGGACTACACTGAGGTCTATAGAGGACCAGGACTACACTGAGGTCTATAGAGGACCAGGACTACACTGAGGTCTATAGAGGACCAGGACTACACTGAGGTCTATAGAGGACCAGGACTACACTGAGGTCTATAGAGGACCGGCTAGGGGTCCAGTCCAGATTCATACGCCTGCACAGCTCACGAACAGGAAGCAGATCGGTTGCTTAGCGACAGAAAATTCAATGTCTTACTTCCAATAATTAAAGGTCGTGTTTGGCTTCAGATCGCCAGATATAGTTTAGTGACAACTAACAGGCTGCAACTCTCACCCACACACACACACACACACACACATACATACACACACACACACAACCTCTCACACACACCCACACACACACACACACACATACATACACACACACACACAACCTCTCACACACACCCACACACACACACACACACACACATACATACACACACACACACACACACAACCTCTCACACACACCCACACACACATACACACACATACATATACACACACACACGTACACACACACACTCACTCACACATATACACACACACGCACACATAT
>JACSYO010001579.1:22500-25000 GCA_016806645.1 Ophiodon elongatus
TATGATTATATTTATTTTGTATTTGATATAATTACATATTGTCTTATTCGGGAGAGTATGTATGTGAAATGTATATATATATATATATATATATATATATATATATATATGTATATATGTACAAAAGAATTGTCATTCTTTGGGACTTTAGTTTGGTTGTGTTTTATTTTCATATTCATGTCTAATTGCTGATTGTAACATTTCGATTCTAATATTTTTAAAATAATTTATTTACTTTTAATGTATATATGCTGATTTTTTTATTTTATTTATGTACTTTTTTATTATTATTATCTTTATTATTATTTTGTATATTTTATATATAATTCCATATTTTCTTATTTGGGAGATTTCATACGTATGTGAAATGTATATATGTCTAAAAGAAAAAAAGGTAATTCTTTGCTATTCATAATGTCCCAATCTGTATGTCAAAAATCTGATAATTTAATCTGATTTTGAATTCAATATTAAAAATATTTATTAGCATTTTCTTTAAACTATGTATTCTCTTTATCCTTTGGCTTATTGATGTCTCAAGCGACACCTGTTTTGCTTCTGTTAAATGTTTTTATGCTGCTTGTATAAAGAAAAAATGTATAATAAAATGTATAAATTAATAAAGTATCTATCTATCTACGGGCTGCATGGTGGTGTAGTGGCTAGCACTGTCACCTCACAGCAAGAGGGGTCTGGGTTCGTCTCCCGGTCTGGGCGGTCAACATGTTCCCACAGTCCAAAGACATGCAGCTCAGGTTAATTGGACTCTAAATTCCCCGTAGGTGTGAATGTGGGCGTGAATGGTTGTCTGTCTCTATATGTCTGCCCTGCGATGAACTGGCGACCTGTCCAGGGTGTACCCTGCCTTCGCCCGATGTCAGCTGGGATCGGCCCCGCGACCCTAAAAAGGATAAGCGGTTCGGATAATGGATGGATCTATCTATCTATTTTTCTATCTATCTACCTCCCTCGTCTGTCTATCTATCTATCTATCTCCCTCGTCTATCTACCTACCTATCTACCTTTCTATCTATCTATCTATCTATCTATCTCCCTCGTCTATCTATCTATCTATCTGTCTATCTTGACGGCTGCAGTACCGCCTGTGCTCGTTGGGGGTCGCTGTGGGCGTATTCGGTATTTTCGGAACGCTCCGGATGAAGCCGACGTGAGCCGGAAGCAGTCCACAAACGGCCATGGCCAACAGCATGTAGCCGTAGCCGACGCATTCACAACAAGATCTCGTGTTTTTATGCCAATTTTAACCGTTTTTCTCAAGAGTTCACTCTGTTTTTTCACAAGCCGACAGATTACCGAGTCCACCGGAGATGGGAGTCCCGGCGTTTTTCCGTTGGCTCAGCAGGAAATATGCATCAATCATCGTTCACTGTGTCGAAGAGAAGGTAAGCGTTAGCGCGTTAGCTCGCGACCCGGCGACGTTTACATGTCGCGTGAACGTGCGCGGGAACGTTTTAAAGTGCATGTTAACGTTCCACGCGTCGTTGTTACGGGTTGCCCACGGTTACGCGTCTTTTCCCGCCCGTTAATGACGCGTCGTCGCTGTTTTTATTTTGTACTATTATTAGAATGAGAATGTAAACAAAACGGTTGTTTATTCCTAAAAAAACGTTTAAATAAAGATTTAAAAATAAATAAATATGTAGAACCGTGTAAAATCAGCTTTTAACGGTCAAAAAGAACATGTGCGTCACGTGTTGTTTCCTGTCCAATGAAAACCACGTGTCTCCAGATGTGTTGGATGTTTGTGATTAACTGAAGGATGAAGTGTTGATTGTTTATGATAAACAGAAGGATGAAGTGTTGATTAATGTTTATGATAAACAGAAGGATGAAGTGTTGATTGTTTATGATAAACAGAAGGATGAAGTGTTGATTGTTTATGATAAACAGAAGGATGAAGTGTTGATGAATGTTTGTGATAAACTGAAGGGTGAAGTGTTCTGTTCCTGACTTGTTTTACCTCCACAGGGTAAAGAATGTAATGGAGTCCGTATTCCTGTCGACACGACCAAGCCGAACCCCAACGAGGTGGAATTCGACAACTTGTACTTGGACATGAACGGGATCATTCACCCGTGTACACATCCAGAGGACAAGTAGGGACCTTCTCTTTAAGCCTCCTTACAGTTTCTGTTTCTATTTCACTCATTTATTGTTTTGTTTCTGAAGTAAATTTTTGGTTTGACACCTTTTTTCTTTCTGGTATAAAACAAATCATAACATTTTATTGGAATGCTGTCATCTGACATCATTATAACCGAAAAATTGACCCGCTGTATCTGGAAAAAACATCCCAGATTAATTGATATTGGGAAGAGTGATTCAGGGACTTTGAAGAGAACAATTCAAGTATTTTTTATTTTTATTTTTTACTAAAATCAAACCTGGATGTTTGAGTGTTGCAACAAAAGATGCAAATCTGAGTGTTTGTCGGTGGGATTTCCTCCCATTTCTGAAATGTTTTAAGTTATAGTGACGC
>JACSYO010001579.1:27500-45000 GCA_016806645.1 Ophiodon elongatus
CTGTCAATGTAGAGTTTTATAATTAAGTTATAAAGTGAGGAACTCCTAACTGGTTCTGAACCAGTCTCAGAGGGAAGGGGGGCACGGGAGAACCAGGACCAGGTAGTACAATGAGACCCTGGTGCTCAGAGACACTACCTCTTTAGTCCACAGGGGGCGCCAGAACCACCACCTGGTGCTCAGAGACACTACCTCTTTAGTCCACAGGGGGCGCTAGAACCACCACCTGGTGCTCAGAGACACTACCTCTTTAGTCCACAGGGGGCGCCAGAACCACCACCTGGTGCTCAGAGACACTACCTCTTTAGTCCACAGGGGGCGCTAGAACCACCACCTGGTGCTCAGAGACACTACCTCTTTAGTCCACAGGGGGCGCTAGAACCACCACCTGGTGCTCAGACACACTACCTCTTTAGTCCACAGGGGGCGCCAGAACCAGCAATCAATAAAAGTTCCTCACAGTAACTTTAAATACCAGAACGAAGAGTGAAGATGTCGTATTTTTAAGAGTTTAATCAGCAAAAGTCAAGTCAGCCATCTTGTGATGTTTTTACCTTCCTGTCTGGTTTCCTCTTCATCTGACCATGAATTTTATTTAAATTTTTTATGACTCTTTCTGGTCATATTTGCGAGCCGTTAATGTTTTTAAAAATAACTTTTTTTGGTCTCCATAACCAGGAATGTGCCCCAAATTTGACTGAAATGCTCTTTTCTTCTTTTCTTTCCCCTCCGTCAGCACGATGAGTTTGCGGACTCGATGCCGGTGTCCGAGCAGGAGTTCATCTTCATCCGGCTGTGTGTGCTGCGGGAGGTCAGACCTCTCTCTCTTCTCACGCTCCTTTACTTTAATAAGTGATTTGTTCTCACGCGGCTCTAACGGCGTCAGAGTGTTTTAGAGTGTTTTAAACACATTCGTTTACCCGTCCGTCATTATTCACATTTTCCTGCTCAAATGAAACCAGTTGCTTTAAAAGCAACACACACGAATGCTGTTGAAACTCGTTGAAAGTCACATTTTTCTTGGACGTTTTAGAAATTGAAATCCCAGAAAGAAGTCCAGAGTGTTTTGTGTTGTTTTTTTTAAAAGTGCCACACGTGTTAATACTTCCTGGTGACGGTTTATTCTCAGTGTCGTTCACTCCATTAATTCAGACGGCTGTAAGACACATTTGTCGGACATTTATTCAGATATACAAATCCATTGCTGGAAAACGGAGCCAACTTTTGGCCTTTTGTGTGATGAAGGAGCTCGGTTGTTGATGCTTGCTCCCCTCCGCGTGTCCAGTACCTGGCCCGGGAGCTGACCATGGCCAGCCTGCCCTTCCCCTTCGACTTCGAGAGGAGCATCGACGACTGGGTCTTCATGTGCTTCTTCGTTGGGAACGACTTCCTGCCGCACCTTCCGTCCTTGGAGATCAGGTGAGCTTTGATCTGTTTTTTTTTAATATATTTTAGTCTTTGATCTCTATATTCGAGACCTTTATAAAGTTGTGAGGTATGAAAATGTGCTCGTGCAGTTACGGATTGTTTCTCAAGACTTGTGCTTTGTTTAAGCTTCACAAATTGCAGGACGTTTATGTCATGTTGCTTTAAGAGAAGACTTTCAATCAATCAAAGCTTTTATTTTGAAGCGCATATGACGTAATAAAATGATACGACCGGCATAAAAACAAATATAAAGTACATAAAAATACAACTCACCATTACCTGAATTATCTCCACATATTCTGCAGAGTGAGACTCTGGAGGATGAACCGTATTTAAGTAGAACTCCTGATGTTGTCTTTAATGAAGCTTTCTTCTTCTTGGAAGTCGTAGGCTCTTCTTCTGTCTCCTCATTGGTTCTTTTCCCTTCTTCTTCTTCTTCTTCTTCTTCTTCTTCTTCTTCTTCTTCTTCTTCTTCTTCTTCTTCTTCTTCTGTCTCCTCATTGGTTCTTTCCCCTTCTTCTTCTTCTTCTTCTTCTTCTTCTTCTGTCTCCTCATTGGTTCTTTTCCCCTTTCCAGAGAAGCTCTCCAAAGACCTTTTTGTTTTTCCTCATGTTTCCTGTTTTCCTACTTGGCTTCAGTCTCTTATTTGTGGACGGCCGCAGTGGAGCTCCAGCTGTCTGTTTGTAAACCGTTCCTCTGTTGTCGTCCTTGTGCCTCTCAGAGAGGGAGCGATAGATCGACTGGTCAACATCTACAAAGACGTCGTGCACAAAACCGGGGTGAGTATCGGCGCACGTTTCCTCCGCTCGCCGCGGTCCGGTCGGGGGCGTCTTTTTAAAGCGGCGCTGTGTTTCAGGGCTACCTGACGGAGAACGGCTACGTCAACCTGGAGCGGGTGGAGCTGATCATGCAGGCGGTGGGCGTGGCCGAGGACAACATCTTCAAGAAACGCAAAGATGACGACGTAAGACTTCCGATTATTAGACTCCTTAAAGTATTTATGAGCTAAAGAAGTTATTAAGTTCTCGGGATGGAAACCAAACTGTCGTCTTCAACTTGGGCTTCTTGTGTTTAGACGACAAGAACAATTACTTTATTTAGTTCAAAATAAAGTAATAGAATATATATATATATATATATATATATATATATATATAATTAAATAAATACATTTATTTAAATATATAAATACATTTATATATTTAATATATATAAATAAATAAATTTATATATATATAATTATATATATCGAGAGCTCAGAGAGAAGAGAGGAAGTACGAAGAGAAAGTTTATAGTTATGACGTACTTTCAGCGATATAGTTAATATTTAGTTTTAAAACATAAATGGTTGTAATGTTCATGTTTCATCTGCACACATCCCATGAAGCTTGATCTGTATATGAAGTAATGACTCAGTCCCATTTGATCTCAGTCCCTCTGACAGCTGGTGGAAGTAGAGTAGACATCACTTCTACTCAAAAAACATATTACTAAATTTGGTTCTTGACATTTATTATACATTTATCTACTATTTTATCCTTATATTCCACCACGTTTGTGAACTTAAGACATTGACAAACCAATTTCAAGCTCCAGAACAGTTCACATGAGTAAAGTTATGTTTTCACACGAGATTTGAAGAATTTCAAAAACCAGACTTAAATTTTTCAGCTTTATGGCCAAATTATGTCTTTACACAGTGCCTTAGGACAACTGGTGCCTCATTATATAGATAGCTGAGATTGTTCTGCAAATTATCATATACAACACATGGGTATGTCGCAAATCCAAGTACCTTTTTAAAGGTGAATTTAAGAAAATATGTAAAAATCTGTGCAATGCCCTCAGACCCCAGAGGGTTAAAGATGAGAGAAGCTGAAACGAGGCCGAGTCATTACAGTCGTAAATACTTCTGATCTTAATGAACTGCTTCCTGTGATGTTCATGTGTTCATGTGTTCATGTGTTCACATGTTGATGTGTTGTGTCCTGCAGGAGGGCTTCAAGAGGAGAATGAAAGACAAAAAAAAGAGGATGAAGGTGAGCGGAGACGATCGTGCTGCTTGTTGTTTGTTTGTTTGTTTGTTTTTATTATTATTACTTTCCTCGTGTACTTTGGAGAACTGCACCGGATACACAAGTTAATTTCTAAAAAGATCAGTCGTACATAATTCTTAAAATATTTATACAGTAATAAGTTCATTAAAAAATGGAAATGCAACTTCGATAAATCACATTTTACATTCAATATTCTTATTTTAAATGCCAAACGCAATCATTTTGTTCTGTCATGTTTGTTCTTTGTTATTTCAAAGCCACTGACGGAGATTTAACAGTTATCAAAGTATACTTTCATCTTGTGAGTGTTTGGCCAAGTATATCTTTATTTATTTGTGTTTTCTAACGATCAGACATTCATTTCCTTCTCAAAAAATGATCTTTAAAATTTTATTTTAAATTATTAATTATTAATTAATTATTATTTTATTAAAACATATACGTAAAGAATTTTAAAAAATCACAATGAATCAACGAAAGAAGAAATGCAGCTGATTTATTTTTACCAATAAAATAAACAAGATATTAATTTATCCCAAAGAACATTTAAAATAAACTAAATAAATAATAATTTAAAACGTTAATTGATGATCCTGATGTAAGTTAATAGTTTCCTAGAATAAAAAAAAAAAAGGAATTCTTGAGTTTTAAAGTACATCTGATGTGTGATCCGGCTTCTCACGTTTTATTTGTCATGTTTTATTAAAACATATGTAAAGAATAAAAAAAAAAATCACAATGACTCAACAAAAGAAGAAATGCAGCTGATTTATTTCACCAATAAAATAAAAATAAATTATAATTTAAAACCTTAATTGATGTAAGTTAATAGTTTCCTAGAATTTTTTTAAGTGCATCTGATGCGTGATCCGGCTTCTCACGCTGTTATTCGTCGCAGGCGGAGCAGAACCGAGGCCCCGCCCACATGACCACGGGCCAGTTCGCCCCTCAGGCCCTGGGGAGGCGGGACCGACCCGAGGCGGTGCAGAACGCCCGGCACCAGGCCTTCGACATGAGGATGCAGCACAACAAGGTACGGCACGTGGGCTTTCTCTCCGGCTCCCGGAGGGTCGGGATCGGCTCGTGGTTTTTACTCGTCTCTCGTCATCAGAAGAGAATAATCTCCCCCGATAGAAACATAACGTCCCACCATCTTATTTCATGTTCAGTGATGTGATGTCTGCAGGCTGAGGACAGGGAGGACATTTACTAATCCAACATGGAGATGATGAAGTGTTTATTTTCATCCAGGATGCTGCTCAGTTCCTGAAGGCCTCCATAAAGAACGGTGGCAATGTAAGTTAAATACACATTTAAAAAAAACAAAAAAAAACACGGTTTGATTCTCATGTGTTTATTAAATACAACGTATCCGAGTCAGAGTCTCACTACAGGAGATGGAGCAAAGTAAAGCTGCTGAGGACGTATTTAAGACCCCTAACAATGAATATCAGGTTACGTGAACGTTACATTTAGAATATCGTCACCTCTTTATCTTTCTGAGGGAACTGAAGCGGTTCTCTCTTCAAAGACTCCAGACTCCATTCACAGAAACATTTAACCTCTCGGGTTCTGGTCTCCAGCACAAACACACCGTATCTACAGTAGGTCATACAGTGACCCCCCCCCCCCCTCCCCAAGCTCATCTCTAGAGCAAACTAGAAAAACTCCATCCTCGATTTTATAAATTGTTAAAATTCCTCTTGAAACGCCCCTTTTATTGTAACACGTGGATATCCGAGGTTTGCTCGTCCCCTGTTTTATAAATGTATCGGCCGACGGCGGGCGGCCGGACATTAGCACATGAATGAGAGCGGCACAAAGGCTTCGGGGGGGGGGGGGGGGGCTGAGTGGCTGTGGTTGTGATTTTATTTAATTATATTTAGATTTCCATCAGCTTCTTCCTTCATCTTTTGACTCGGAGGAAAAGATTTTATAATCATCCGGCTTGTGTTTTTTTGTTGTTGTTTTTTTATGATGATGCAACGCCGTCGCCGTCGGTTACGATGCATGCCGCTTAAGAGCTGCTTATTAACTCCTGCACGCTGCAATATTCTACCTTCTGGCATATTTATGGATTTTACATGTTAGACGTCGTCGCAATAAAAACTAAATGAAACCATAAAGGACAGTCGCATGTCTGCCAAATGATTAAGGTTTATATAGTTTAACTGATTTTAGTACATAAATCAATTAACATTCATTAATGTTCTCGGTTGTGAGGATTTACTGCTTTTCTTTGTCTTGAAAAATAAACTGAATATTTATTTATTTATTTATTTATTTATTTTTGTATATTCTAGTGACTGATCAGGCTTAAAAAAATTATATTTATACAGTTTTTTTTAACATATATATAAATGGAAAGAAAACACCAAAAAGACAGAGCCGAGTCATTTTATAAAGAAAAGAGACATCAACCATTAAACTATTTAAATTACAATTTAAAACGATAATTGATGATACAAATATAAGTAATACTTTAAGTATTCGACCGCAGTAACATTTTATTTTATTAAATTTTTTTAAAATTCGGCTAAACGCCAACAAATGTGGATTGAAGCAGAATATTTTGTTAGAACGTGTTAATGTTGGAAATCATTACATCTATCATCTCTTTTTTTTAATAAAGTTTGACTTTTTGATAGTCAACGTTATGAACGAAGCTTCAAACCATCTGTTTCGGCCCTGCGTCAAACGTAAATAATAATAAGATGTGATGAAATCATGTTTGTTGGAACTGATGTATGAGAGTTTTGATTTTCGCTGGTTTCTGATCTGTGTTTCTTTTGTTTGGTTCCTTGTGGGATTCTGTCGCCCTGTGCAGTCGTCTGCAGGGCCGAGCGGCGGAGCAGACAACAAGGGGGTGAAGAGGAAAGCTGAGGACAGCGACAGCGAGCCGGAGCCCGAAGACAACGTCAGGTAAACCGGAGGGGTCTCGGTGGAAGAGGGCGGGGTCTCGGTGGAAGAGGGTGGGGTCTCAGGGTCCTGTTGGAAGGGGGCGGGGTCTCAGTGGAAGAGGGCGGAGTCTCAGGGTCCTAGTGGAAGGGGGCGGGGTCTCAGTGGAAGAGGGCGGGGTCTCGGTGGAAGAGGGTGGGGTCTCAGGGTCCTGTTGGAAGGGGGCGGGGTCTCAGTGGAAGAGGGAGGGGTCTCGGTGGAAGAGGGCGGAGTCTCAGGGTCCTAGTGGAAGGGGGCGGGGTCTCAGTGGAAGAGGGAGGGGTCGGGCTTCCTTCTGTGGGAGTAATGTTTAAATCTGCTTCCTGCGACGAATACAACATGGACTTTTTTTGTTTTCATTTTTTTTGTTACATTATTCTTTCTCGACCTCACGATGCAACTCGACTGCCGTCCGTCTCTTTGACCGTTCCCGTTCTCCTCTCTGGAAACAGAACCATCGTTACTAGAAGTAGAGAGAACTACAACACGTCTTTAGTGCAAAATCTATACAAACAACTTGTTTCCAAACAAAGAAAAGGAAGCTCCATGTGATGCCTCCTCTCCTCTCCTCTCCTCTCCTCTACTCTCCTCTCCTCTCCTCTCCTCTGTCTTCACTTCCTGAAGTTCAGTCAAAGTTTCTCTGATTTGTTGTCACATGACTGTTGGTCTCAGATGAATCCATCATGACGTCATAGTTTCTCAGAGGAACTCAGAATTTAATGTTTTTTACAGAATCTGATTAAAGCAAACGGTTTATTAGTGACGAGATTTTAAATGAATCATGTAGAATATAATGTTTTTAATGAGCTATCAACATTTTAGGCTGCTTTTCCTGACGGAAGCTTTCGTCACACATGACGCGTTCAGGGACCGTTGGAAAGATGAAAATCTAACGATAATGATGTTTTTTACAGCTTCTGGCTGGTTTTGTTTAAAGAAAACTTTACTACAATCTGTAAACTACAGATTTTTGTGAATGGACTCGGGTTTCTTTTTAAAGAGAACATGTCTGTCTGACAGCAAGGTGAAAATATTCTAAATATAGCGTAAATAAAGCGTGATAAAGAAACGTTTAGCACTTTTATAGATAACCAGCCTCGCTGTCTTTTTTTTTTTTTTTTTTTTTTTTAAATAAATCTTCACAGACCAGAGAGAATCGCTCATTAATGCCACAGTGCTGCAGCACAAACTGTTAGACTCTCCACACACACACACACACACACACACACACACACGCCTCTCGGCTGAACATCTCCCTCTTCCCTCTGCACGTGATTAATATGGAAAGCAGGAATATTCCAGTAAATTCCTCTGTGACGCACTCGTCAAAGCTGCTAAATCCATCGGGCTAAATTGGTATTCATGGAGGCTTTCCTCTCCGGAGTCGGCGCTCCCCGCGGGCCGCTCCGAGGATCCACCGCACAGATGCTCGGATCGGCCTTGATTATGTGTGTAGAACCGCCCCCCCCCCACCCCAAAAAAAAAATCTACCAGGAAGTCAAAGCCATTAAACTTCCTGCAGCAAGTTTTTTTTGTTTTTTCTTGTTAAACCTATTGACGAACAGCAAACGTATCGTTTAGGTACAAACGTGTGATTGTCTCGTCCAACACTCGCTATACTTCACATTTTAAGGTCACGAACTTTAGAAGTGATGGAAAAAAACCCAAAGAAGTTAAAGCGACAGCATCCAGACATCTGATTCCCACCAGACTAATACTAATACTAATATTATGATGTGAAAAGAGTAAAATACTGACTTCTATATACTGGATTCTGTTCTTAGTTCTGTACTTCAATCATTTACAACTTAACTTGAGTATTTCCACTTCATGCTCCTTCATACTTCCTCTACATTTGTCTGATCATTTAAGTTACTTTGCAGATTATTGATGCAAAATATGAATCACTTATTAAATAAATTAATGCCGATACTTTTTCTCCGCTGTGGTTTTACTGCTGAAGTAAAAAAAGTACTTAAACTTTGAATAAAAAACATTTTATTCTAATCTCGCCACAAATTAACCGTTTACTTTAGACAGATTCTGTAAAAAACAATAAATTCTGAGGTCCTCAGTGAAACTATGAAGATATGATTGATTCTCCTGAGACCAACAGTCATGTGACAACAAATCAGAGAAACCTCGAGTGAACTTCAGGCCGCTAAATTCAACTTTCTTATGATTTATTGTGAGTTATTCTGCATAAAAGAAATGTTTTGACTTCTCGCTACTTCTCGTCATGATTGTTCTGTTTCCATAGAGATACACTTTTATATATTACAGTGCAAAAAAAAAAAAAAAAAAAGCAAGAGAGAGAGAGAGAGAAATGTGTCTGGAGTAATAAAAAAAAAAAAGGTTAATGCAATAATACAGGTTAATAAACGTCTGCAAAGCTGTCTCAACAGTTTGTATCACTAAAGTGTATTGTATTTTTATATATATATATATATATATATATATATATATATATATATATAATGCATTTATTTTTATTTTATATAATTCTTTTATATTTTATATAATGTTATTTATATTTATTTTTTTTATATTTATTTATTTTATATATTTATTTATATATTTTATATATATATATATTATATATAATATATATATATATATATATATATATATATATATTCATATATATATATTCATATATATATATATATATATATATATATATATATATATATATATATATATATATATATTCATATATATGTGTATATATATATGTGTATATATGTATATGTATATGTGTATATATATATATATATATATTCATTTTTATTTATTTATTATATGTGTGCTACAGGTTGTGGGAGGAGGGCTGGAAGCAGAGATACTACAAGACCAAGTTTGACGTGGACGTGTCGGATGAGGACTTCAGGAAGAAGGTGGTGAAGTCGTACGTGGAGGGTCTCTGCTGGGTGCTGCGCTACTACTACCAGGTAACCCTCGGTCGCCATGACAACGTGTCACCGGCTGTGTTTCTGTTCTGCTGGTTGTTGTTGTTTTACATCTTTAGAGGAGTTAAATGTTGTACCAACTTGGCTTCTCTTTTGTGACTTCTAGCGTTCCAATCCTGTTTCAAATTCTGTCGAGATCTAAAATAATTAATGTAGAAACTACGAGTCCTCGTGAGTTTCAAAACATATTTTATAAGAAGAGGGACCCCCCCCACCATGCTTCCTGTACGATGTCTCCACTGTAAACTATCTAATAAGGTAGAATATCCAAAATATAGTTTAAAAAGCTCTGCAGGTGGAGATAAAATGAAAATGACTTAAAAGAAACCATTTAAAAAGTGTCACGTGTTTGATATATTTTTCAAAGTTTAGCTACAAAAAAAGCTTTTCATGTTCCACTCTGTGCTTTTGTGATCGTAAAGTAAAGTAAAGGAACCTGAGAGGATTTAAAACGACGTGTGAAGAGAGTGGGTTTAAAGAAAAGGCCAGCAAAAGATTAGAATCAGAATAGATTTGGGTTTTTCTCGAGCGACTAAATGTGTGAAAAAAAACTTAAATATCCCCAAAACAAGACAACAACTTGAAGCCATGAAGGAAAAAAATCCCATTTAAGAGGTAAAATCTAAATTAACGCAGACGCTGTAAAAAGTTTCTGAATGGAAGTCGACCGCAAAATAAATATCCAGAGATTAAAAAAAACACACCGAAGGTTTTTAAGTCTCGAGTTTTTTTTTTTTTTTTTTTTAATAAATGTTTTAACCAAAATTCTAGTTTGCTAATTGATCCGATGAAGAGAATAAAGACCGGCGCCTCTGAGAGAGACCTCCTCACCGTCGAGTGTCTCGGCAAACAGACCTCCGACCGCCGTCTCCGCGTTATTGTTTGCGGTTGTGATTAAACACTAAATCTTTTTTTCTTTTCCTTTTTTTTTTTTATCGTTGTAAAATATTGATCTTTATCCCGACATGAAGCGATCAGCTGCGGGCCTCCTTCAGGGGAGCCGGGGGGGATTTGCTCGGGGCTGATTGTGAGCTGTCTATATGCACGCTCGCTGTTGACTCCACATGTCCGCCCAGCCAAAGCCCCTCTCGGGGGGGCCCTTCTGGGGGAATTCATTAGCAGGAGGGGGAGGGGGGGGAGGGAGGGGAGGGAGGGGGGGACGTGTCTGCTCTCCGCCGCCACACATTCACGGTTCGGTCCGAGTCCACGGTCACGCATCCGAGCGGAGTTTATCCCAAACACAAAAGAAGAAGACGCTTTTCAGCGGATATTTGTCTCTTTTTTTTTTTTTTAAGAATTTGACTCCGTTTTCTGTCTTTAATCTGATGTTTTTAGTAAAATGATCCGATATTGATTTCTTAAAGTCTGTGGGGCTTTGATATTAAGAGCACTCTGTTATTTTGTATCATTAACTTCACTTAATTAAAACACATGAAATCTAATCTACCTTCATGGAGGTTGTGTCTCTAATTGTTGTTCTACTCTGGACAAAATATTAGAAAAACCCTCGGTAGGATTTCTTTCAGACTGCATTTGCACTTTTAGCATTTTCATATTCAAAAAAAGAAGAAGAAGTGTGGAGTAAAACTATTTATTTAGTTTCCCAGCACACAATCTTTATGTGAAATATTGTTCGAACTAATTTAATTGGGACAAATTTGAATCGGGACTTCCTGGTTTGAAATCGTGTAGAAACAAAAGAACTTGGTCTTAAATCGGCAACGTGCATAAGGCTTAATAATGTTAATGATGATGATGATAATCATGAATAATTAATCATGCCTTTTGTTATATTTGGCTTGTAAAGGCCACTTGATTTTATTTTAAACGGAACTGACGTCCTTAAAAGTTCTGTCAACCTGTGAAACACTGGATGGAAAATATATAAATATATATATATATATATTTATTTATTTTTTTTAATAAAAAATATATAGATATTTTAATTTTTTTAATTAAAAATATATATATAGTTTTATTTATTTTTATAAAAAAAATATATATAGATTTTTCACATTTTT
Source organism: Ophiodon elongatus (assembly GCA_016806645.1). Lineage (NCBI taxonomy): Eukaryota > Metazoa > Chordata > Actinopteri > Perciformes > Hexagrammidae > Ophiodon > Ophiodon elongatus. The sequence goes on from JACSYO010001579.1 coordinate 38,913, forward strand.
AGGAACCAGTCATATGCTTGCAGCCAATAAGAATATTTTTTTACTTGACAGTAGATTCTATTATAAAATAGTCTGATATTCAATGTGATAAGTTGCATAAGAAAACTTACATCAACTCAGTTCATTAGTTTTAATTATTTGATTGAATTTAATCTGTCTGAGGGTTTTGTAGTTTTCACTATTTGATTTAAATCAGAAACTAGTGCTGAATCGGTTAATTATATATATGTATAAATACGTCACCTTCCCATCGATCAGATTAAATAACATTAATTGATCATAATTGATCCGTTCTTCTGAAACAGAAAAGTAAACGTATTACTTTATTTATTTGTATTGTTGTGGTTTTTGTCGTCCTTTGACCCCCCACGCCCCCGACGAAGGTCACGAATGAGTTCCTCCTCGAGGCGAAACATTTTTGTCACATTAACGTCGATGCGTGTGATTTTTATTTGAGGCCGGATCCTCCTCCGGCTCTTATTATGGTAAAGAAGTCTCCACATTATCATGTGAAGGACCATCTTTAGTGAGGTGGATCGCTAACGTCTAAAATAAAATATGAATATTCTCTCTCCAGATTCGCGGTTCAGTCTGCGGATCGTTTTCATTTTTTTCAACTGCAGTTAAAAAAAAAATAAAAAATGTTCGACGTCGACATTGAAGTTTGAAAGGCAGTTTCACTTCTGCAGTTTGAAAGCGGTCCGATCAGGATTCAGCCCCGTGGAGGTTTCTTAAATGTCAGCGTTGGTCGGATCAGATTGGATTTTAAGCTTTTGTGCTGCAGTCGAACTTTTGTGGGGAAAAAAGGGCAAAGAAGAGCTTTTTTTTTTTTTTGGTCTTTCTACTTCCTGGTTTCCTTTTTAAGTGTTTTTTGTTTTTTTTCTTCTCCTCATGTAGTCAAGAGCTGATGTTAATTAAGCCGACGTAAAATAAGTTAACGTGTTTTATAGGTTAGAAATATGCTGACGTTCAAATATACACTTTGAAATAAATACTTAATTATTTTTTAAAGTAATCCGGTGTTTCGTCGTAATAATCCTGATTTTAAAACCTACGATTTAATTAAGTAAATATAAACAAAGTGAGAATGTACATTGATCGCTGTGGGTACGAAAGAATTCTGTAAACTTTATTTGTTTTTGTAAATGACACGAAGGGAAGAGCAGCAGCTGCTGGTTGTTAAACATTTATTATTATTATTATTATTATTATTAAATATTTATTCAAACAAAAGTACCAAACGTTCTCCGCGGGGTTCGGTCTTTTTGTTTGGTTCATGTTTTAAAGGTTATAAATGTGCTTGGATTCAAATAAAATGCTTTATTTTTGGATGTAATCTGAAGTCGTGTAAATAAAAAATTAAATAGTTGACGTCTCACAGCAGACTGGAGTTAGCTTAGCATTAAATAAACACAAAGAAAACATACAAGTTAATATATAACAGCTTGTAAAATAAATAAATCTATAACACACGTTGATTGCTGCAGAGTTATGTAAACTTTTGTTTTTCCTAATTGTATTTGTAGTAATAATTTAGATGTGATAATAAAGGTACATTTTTGGTTTCGGTACCTTGAAAGTTCTTGAATTTTACTCTGCAGCTTCTCAAACGAAAAAATTTTCTCCGTTTATTTTATTTTTTGTTATATAATAATAAATTAAAACAAGTGAAGACGAGCTGAAGGGAATTGTTGCAATGGACATTGAGCATCTTTAGTTAAATGCTAAATATTGGGGCTGTGCATGTAACGCGATATTAAAGCACTGGATGGAATATATATTTTCTTTTATTTAAAAAAATATATTTTTTAATTTATTTAATTAAAAAAAGATATATATATTTTATTTATTTAATTTAAAAATATATATTTAATTTTATTTAATTAAAAATATATATTTTATTTTATTTTATTTAAATATATATTTTTCTGATTTTTAGGAACAAGTCATGCTTGCAGCCAATAAGAATATACTTTTATTTGACAGTAGATTCTATTGTAAAATAGTCTGATATTCATTGTGATAAGTTGCATAAGAAAACTCTTCATGAATAAAAACTTACATCAACTCAGTTCATTAGTTTTAATTATTTGATTGTGATTGTGTCCGTGTCGCTCTGCAGGGCTGCGCCTCCTGGCAGTGGTACTTCCCGTTCCACTACGCCCCGTTCGCCTCCGACTTCAAAGACATCAAAGGGATGTTCACGGACTTTGACAAGGACACCAAACCGGTGAGAACGAACTGGAAACTTCTTTTCTTTTCTTGTTTTGTCTCGTCTCCCACTTCACGATCCGACCGGACAAAGGAGGAGTTTTCTGATGGATATCCACGAAAACGCAACCGTTTTAGAGCCTTCACAATAAAAGAGGTGATCAGGTGATGTTGGAGACTTCTTTCATGTTGTTTCTGACCATTTAGGATTTAGACTTTTCTGCTGGTGCTCATCTTTAACTAGGAATGAGACCTGATTTATAAAACAGGTCAGTGAACGCCCCTCTGAATCTTAAAGAGTGTAAAGGAGACGACTAAGTGTCCTCACTAGGACACTAGTCCTCCTTTAGCTCAGTGGAGGAGACGTGAAGTCATGTGACCGTGGTGGAGTTCCTCTATAGACTAACGTGAAGTCATGTGACCGTGGTGGAGTTCCTCTATGGACTAACGTGAAGTCATGTGACCGTGGTGGAGTTCCTCTATGGACTAACGTGAAGTCATGTGACCGTGGTGGAGTTCCTCTGTAGACTAACATGAAGTCATGTGACCGTGGTGGAGTTCCTCTATAGACTAACGTGAAGTCATGTGACCGTGGTGGAGTTCCTCTATAGACTAACGTGAAGTCATGTGACCGTGGTGGAGTTCCTCTATAGGCTAACATGAAGTCATGTGACCGTGGTGGAGTTCCTCTATAGACTAACATGAAGTCACGTGACCGTGGTGGAGTTCCTCTATAGACTAACGTGAAGTCATGTGACCGTGGTGGAGTTCCTCTATAGGCTAACATGAAGTCATGTGACCGTGGTGGAGTTCCTCTATAGACTAACGTGAAGTCACGTGACCGTGGTGAAGTTCCTTTATAGACTAACGTGAAGTCATGTGACCGTGGTGGAGTTCCTCTATAGACTAACAGGAAGTCACGTGACCGTGGTGGAGTTCCTCTATAGACTAACGTGAAGTCACGTGACCGTGGTGGAGTTCCTCTATAGACTAACGTGAAGTCATGTGACCGTGGTGGAGTTCCTCTATAGGCTAACATGAAGTCATGTGACCGTGGTGGAGTTCCTCTATAGACTAACGTGAAGTCATGTGACCGTGGTAGAGTTCCTCTATAGACTAACATGAAGTCATGTGACCGTGGTGGAGTTCCTCTATAGTAACCGAGTGTGTAAGTAACATGTGTGTCGTCTCCAGTTCAAGCCACTGGAGCAGCTGATGGGAGTGTTTCCTGCCGCCAGCGGCAACTTCCTGCCCACAACATGGCGGAGCCTCATGAGCAATCCGGTAAGTGTCGAGTCCAGAAGGAGGTGCAGAGCGATCAGGAGGTGGAACTGTTCTCACGCCCCTTTCTTTTTACCCAGGAGTCCTCCATCATCGATTTCTACCCCGACGACTTCGCCATTGATCTCAACGGCAAGAAATACGCCTGGCAGGGTGAGTCAGCATTCTCTCTCCTGACCACCAGGGGGCGACTCCTCTGTTTGTATAGAAGTCAAAGCTTCATGTGTTAAAGCTGCATTCTCTCTCCTGACCACCAGGGGGCGACTCCTCTGGTTGTATAGAAGTCAAAGCTTCATGTGTTAAAGCTGCATTCTCTCTCCTGACCACCAGGGGCGACTCCTCTGGTTGTATAGAAGTCTATAGAAAATGACTCTACTTCTCTCTTGATTTATTCCCTCAGTAAACATTGTAAACATGAGTTTATGTCTCAATCTCTAGTTTCAAGTCTTCTTCAATACAGCATGATGTTCATTTAGTAAATTATGGTCCATTTAGAGTCAGACAGACCATAAAGCAGGGGATGCTTTAGGGGCGGGGCTACACGAGTATTCAGTTGGTTGTAATCTGCAACTTCACCACTAGATGTCACCACATCCTACACACTGTCCCTTCAGGTGGAGATATTTTCCACCGGTTTTATATTAGTATGAAAAAACAAAGTACGCCGAAGTAATTATCTCCCATGCTGTGTGTTGGCGCTATATAAATATGTATATGTATTTATAAATATATAAAGAAAAATCAAGATTATATAATATTACTAAACTTATTATATATGTGACTGTGTCGATGAGTTATTTGCTGAAGGTTGTTTTTTCTTCTTCACCAAACTTGCCGGCCTTACTGATGATTAAAAGCAAAACATAATTAATTTTGTCCGTTTCAAAGCCAATGATAAGGGTTATTATCCGCAGCTCGTTAAATTCTTCCGTGCATGTGCTTTTATTTTGAAGGTGTGGCCCTGTTGCCTTTCGTGGACGAGCGTCGGCTGAGGGCGGCTCTGGATGACGTCTACCCCGACCTCTCGCCTGAGGAAGGTGAGCGGAAACAACACCAATACGGAGCGTCTGTAAATAAATAAATAAATAAAAAGGTGTTTATGTGTTGAGGGGATGAGTGTCTCTTTACAGACAGGTTTCAGTCTGTCTGCATCCCACCGTCTCTCCTCTACCACCCAGTCCGCCCAGTAACCAACTTTTGTTTTTGTTTTTGTTTTCTGTCTGTTGCAGAGAGAAGAAACAGTCTGGGCAGCGACATCTTGTTCCTCCAGAAGTCTCACCCGCTCGCCGACTTCATCCACGAACTCTACCGCACAGAAACTCACGAGGTAACGAAACACAGAACTCCACCGTCGACTCGAGTCAGGTTTATTTTATTTAATTATTTCTGTCTCTGGAAATAAATCGATGGCCAAAGTGCAAAACCTCCTATCTGCAAAATTAACCAGGAAAAGTGGGAATAACATCCTATCTGCACTTTGTATATTTTTATTTTATTTGTTTGTTTTTATTATTATGTATTGGGAAACCTTAAGAAATGGCATTCTGCAAGAAAACAACATATTTTCTTTTGCATTCTCAAAAAAAGTGCATTTTTCTCTTCGTCCATCGAAATGTAGTTTTATTTTTAAAACTTCAACCGGTCGACAGGAAGCCACAGGGGCTGATGGGAAATGTGGTTTTAATGTTCACTGGAAGATTTGGTGGAAGTACATTTACTCAAGTTAATTTTACTTCACTTGAGGCAAATATTGTACTTTTTACTGCACATTACAACATACATATTTAATAACACTTTCAAAATAATACAATCAATTAATAAATTATGAAGCCACCCAACAATAAATATTATATTATAATATATATATTTATTTATTTATTTATTTATATATAATATACATATAATATATATATTTTTATTTTAAAAAAAAAAGCATATATATTTATTTATTTATTTATTTATATATATTATATTATATTATATAGTCATTACAATGAGCTCCATCTTTACCAGCTGCAACATTAACGTGGTCACAATCAAGTAATATAAAATACATTATTCTGCATAATTAGTACTTTTACCTTTCGGTACTATTGGTTTATTTTGATGCTTGAGTATTTCTACTCTGTGGTATTGCTACTGTTGCTTCAGTAAAGGACCCGAGTACTTCTCCCACCTCTGCACCTGAGAGGTTCCCCAGTAGATCCGAGGTTCCTCCTCACGCAGCTGACTCCCAACACGTGCTTCTGTAATAACAGTCTTCTTCTGTGGTTCTGCGGATCAACCTCACATCCAGCTAAAGGTCTGCGTGGCGTTCTGCAGATGTGTTTGTGTCGCCGAGCAGCTGTCGTCCCATCGAGGCTCGTTGATTATGCTTTTGTAAATCCAAGGAAAGTTGTTGTTGTTGGTGAATTATTTACTCGCTGGGTGAAAACTTCTTGGAGAGTATTTCTGAACAGTGATTCGAAAGAGAAATAAAACTGCGAACTTTAATGAGGACGGATCAGACCAGAGGAGACGGAAAAATATAGACTCTGGTTTTAAAGTATAAAGTGTTTTCTTTCTTCAAACAAGATGCCAACGACTCGAATGTTAA
>JACSYO010001579.1:57500-127955 GCA_016806645.1 Ophiodon elongatus
CATTCAGGTGTTTTATTTTACTACTTTGTCTCTTTGCGTCTGTAGATTTTTCCTAAATCAATCGAAAGGTGCCGTTAGATAACGCCTCATTTGCATATTTAAACATAACATTCCCAGAAAAACTTCCAACACAACAAGTAATTGTCTTAAATTAAGGAATCAACTGGGGAAAGTGTCACATTTATTCACCTGTTATCTCCCATTTAAAAAGGTTAAACTCAGCACCGACTGCCTCCGTCCTCGTGAACCTCTAGTGAACATGGCGTCTTTTGTCCTCCGTAGATTCCAGGCCCAACAGTTTGCTGGGAGCGCCGCCCTCCTTCCAGCAGCCCCAGTACCCGAGGTGAGTGCGTCTGTAAACCTGCCTGTTCTGTTGTTCAGCTTCTGTTTCTCCTGGAGTTCACGGTTAGCGTGCAGGAATGTACGACTCTCTCCGCTTTAAGAAAAGAGGAGATGTTATGGAATAAGATTTAATCTGTTGTTACGTCGTCAGCCGTGAACTTTATCGACCTCTACATAGAAAGTTGGTTTGATTTTGTCTTCTTCTTTTTTTTTTAATGTAATTTAACATCTTTTCCCTCAAACTTCACCTTTGTGCATTAAAGGTGTCAAGGCCCTGGTTTGTGGTTATTGTCGCAGGTTTTTGTAGCCTTGCTCTGCCTTCCTCCGTCGGGTGGGGAGGAGGGGGGAGGGGGTAAGGAGGGGGGAGAGGGGGGAGAAGGGGGGCTACTGCTTCTGAATTAAGATTTCTCCCCGTCGCTCTAAAACAAATTTCTCTGGAGGAGGTTTGTGCAACTTAATGAGGCGTCGCTAACGCCGCCGCCGCCGGCTCCAGACCCTCAGAAGTCCTAATCAGGTTCTCCGGTTCGGCTCCTCAGGCCCATTGTGGCTCGGAGGCACCTCGGGTCAGTAGTTATTAGCGGCGAGTGAAAACAGTTCCTTTAACTGCTCGGGACCGGGCCGAAGGCAGCGCGGGGGGAACCTGGAGGAGAGGATTACCGGTTAAGTCCGGCGCCGGCCGGAGTGTGACATGGTTCAGTAATGAGGGATGCTCGGAGTTCCTTCTCTCTTTTGTTACTTTTAATATCACTGTTGCTGCTGCTGCTGCTTTTGAGCCGTGTCGTGCCGGCTCTTCGCTCGGTCCCACGGACACGATGCCCCCCCCCCCCTGCATCCCCCCCACCCCCGCTCGCCTCGGAGACGAGGAAGAGCCGAGCCATATGTGGAAATGCTTCGTTTCGTACTCGGCTCTTTCATGCGCGTCTTCGCTAAGTCGTCTTGAGAGGAGACGAGGGTTTCATCTCCTCGAGAGCCCGATCCCTCGGTAAACGGGGGGGGGGGCAGGGGGGAGGAGGGGGGTCACTTTAAAAAGCAGAGTCCACGGACGCCTCGTGGGGTTTTTCTTGGGATCAGAAGTTCACCTGTTTGATTCCCGAAACATGAATACATCTAAACGTCTAAAATCAGAAAGTCCTGATTTTATTTATTAGAAGAAAAAAAAAAAGTTTTTAGGAGGAAAGTTGAAGACTCGAGTTGCCTCCGGATGTCTTTTTTCCTTCATTTTTAAACTTGTTTTATTTATTTGTTTTATTCTTCAGAGCTGCAGCTCGATGCTCATTTTAATCAATGACGACGAAAAACTTCATAAAAGAGAAAAACGCGTTCGTCACAAAGTAAAAACTAGCGTCTTTTTCTTTCTTTTTTTAAACGTCACGGTCCAAAACACACAGATGTTCAGCTTCCAAAAATATAAAACTGAGAAAAAAGTGGTGAAATGTTTCGTTGGAGAAGCTACGAACAGAATAATCAAAGCTCTGATATCCGTTATCGTCCCGTTGACCAACAAAGCATTTCATCCTCAGATCATTATTATTATTATTATTATTATTATCATTATTATTATTATTATTATTATCATCATTATTATTGTTATTATTATTATCATTATTATTATTATTGTTATTATCATTATTATTATTATTATTATTATTATTGTTATTATCATTATTATTATTATTATCATTATTATTATTATTATTATCATTATTATTATTATTATCATTATTATTATTATTATTATTATTATCATTAAACGGCCGTCGGCTCGTTTCGTGACACGGAGCCTCCTGTTTACGATAAAGTTTGGGACCAAAGTGGAGCTTTTGATTGGTTACAACCGAGGGGGGCGGAGCCAAAGAACCGAGGTCACAGGAAGTCACAGGAACAGTTACTTCCTGTTAGATCCGATCTGTAGGCTACTTGTAGTTTATAGACCTTGTTCGGATTTATTCATGTTAAAATGTGTTATATAAATAAGCTGTATTATTATTTATTATTATTATCAACCAAGATATGTTATATAAATAAGCTTTATTATATTATCAACCAAGATATGTTATAAAAAACTTATTATATTATCAACCAAGATATGTTATATAAATAAGCTGTATAAACAACCAAAATGTTATATAAATAAGCTGTATTATTATTATTATTATCAACCAAGATATGTTATATAAATAAGCTTTATTATAATTATCAACCAAGATATGTTATATAAATAAGCTGTATTATTATTATCAACCAAGATATGTTATATAAATAAGCTGTATTATTATTATTATTATCAACCAAGATATGTTATATAAATAAGCTGTATTATTATTATTATTATCAACCAAGATATGTTATATAAATAAGCTGTATTATTATGATCAACCACAGAATGTGTCTGTAGATTAAACTTGAGACTAACAGCCAACAATCGAGCGTTAAGTTTTACAAATACACAGAAAAATAGGATTTTCTCCAAAACGTGGTGTTTGTTGTGAAATCTAAGAGCCAATCAGCTCTCTGATCTGGCGTTTCCCATCATGCACTGGGTCACGCAGTCGGTGGAGAGCGACAGCGGCGCCCTGGCTCTGAAGACTGCGTCCGCCTCGGACACAGAACTACCCAGCATGCATTGTGATCGGTTCTGATCGGGACCATCTCCAACGAGCCTGACGACGGATTATGGGATGTTTGAGCTTCCTCTCCCTCTGGTGATGAACCACTAAACGTGTACTGAGCGGGGTTTGATGTCGTGTCTCCAGGCAGCAGCAGCAGCAGCTGTCGTACGGGGGCCGAGGCGGCGGCGGTGGCGGCGGTGGCGCTCACGGTTGGGATCGGGCCGCGCAGTCGCAGGCGTCGTCGTACCAGCAGAACGCCAGCCGCGGGCCGGCGGGCAGCGCGGGGGCCGGGGGGCCGGCGGGCGGCGGCTACCAGCAGCGCTTCGACAGCCGCAGAGACGAGTGGCGAGATCGCAGAGACGATCGGAGGGACAACCGCGGACAACAGCATCAGGTAAGACGGTCGCCACGGCGACGGCTGCGGGCCGAAGATTGGGTTGCGCAATTTAAAAACAATATTTTAAATATTATCAATTAAATGATAACGAATAATTAAACAAACAAAAAAAATTAAATATATTTTTTTATATATTTACTTTACCGTGCACATTTTGCTGTTTCCTCTCCCAATTTTTTATATATATATATATTTATATTTATTATATATATGTATATATTTATATTTATTATATATATGTATATATTTATATTTATTATATATATGTATATATTTATATTTATTATATATATGTATATATTTATATTTATTATATATATGTATATTTATATATACATATATATATGTATATTTATATATATATATATATATATATATATGTATGTATATATTTATATTTATTATATATATATATATATATATATTGAAAAATGTGGCAACTTAAAGGCCAAGACTTGGTTGCCGGTTCCTCAAAATGGTTGCCACCGTTACCGTGGGTTACCCAGTGCTGACGAGCTTGTGGGCGGAGTCACGGTTTCGTCTTCAAGGTGTCTCGTGAATTAAAAACTTTTTATAAAGTTTGTAAAGAGCCGAAGTTTGAAGTCGGCTGTGATTCGTGAAGCTAAACATCTGATTGGCTGAATTAACCCGTTCAGAGATTAATCAAACTCTTTTCTTTTTTCGTTGGTGAACATTTTAGTTAAAGATTTAACCTTACATTTTATTTTTTATTTTCTTTACATACATTTTTTTATTCTTCATTTATTCTCTGGAGGAGAATTCTGATACTTTTTTGGATAAATTTACGCTGAATATTACTTTTGTCAACCGATTTATTCATTTATTTAATCAATTAATTGTTAATTGTCTAAAAGACCAAAACAAGCTTCTTTTTTTTCTTTAAAACCCCAAATCTACCCAGTTTACAGAATAACGTTTTACGGTATAATCATGTGAAACAGAAGAGCATCAAATCCAAATATTAGAAACTATTGACGTTTAACTGTCGATCGACTAATTGTTTCCGCGCCGTTATTCAAAAAGATTATTTCTTTATTTTCTTTATATCTCAACAGATTTGGAATCTAAAATTCACTGAAACTTATTTTACTTCCCGGTGATTTTACAGTATTTTACTGTGATTTCTGCCGTTTTTAGAAAGTTCTGAGATTTCCTTCTTCTCCCAAAATCAATGGAGGTAAATGGAATTCACCTTCGGAGGTTTTAACTTTGTTTAACTGGAATTATTTTATTTCTCTTGGACGTTTTTTGGGGGTTTGCCGAAGCACAAATCTGGTGAATTCTTCTTGAGAGATGCACAAGAAGGCAGTTTAAAAAACATTAATAAAAACGTATATATATTTATATATGTTTTTATTTCATTTTTTCTTCTTTAGAAGAAATTTAATAAACACACTTTTAGTGTTTTTCTTAATTTAATTTTTTTTACATTTGGCCACTAATGGGTTAATCAGATTATTTCTTCATCAGAAAACTGTAAACTCACCTTTTTTAATTAAAAAGTGGCTCCAATTGACAAAATAAAACATTTTAAAATATGGAGCTAAATTTGACTAAAGTGCTAAATTCTAGAATAAAGTTTTGATTGAAATACAAATAAAATGTTTTCTTTTACATTTTACTTATTTATTTTTTCAACATAAAAACAGGTCTTGTTTTTAGATTTTTAATAATTTGGGATCTTAAAATAATGTTTAATTCTTGACTCTCTGGCCGAAGACATAAAGGATTTATTTATTTATTTATTTATTTTGTATCCATGTGAAGGAAATTTGACGATTCCATTAAAAAAAAAAAAAAAAAAAACATTTTCTTTTTAATACGACTTGTCAAATCCCCGTAAAAGATGAATTAAATTACCTCAACCACTTTTTATATAATTATAAAAATAATAACGGTTTTATTAATGTTTGTTAGAGTCTGTAATTGTTTTTAAATCGTTGGTTCTAATGTAATAAGGTGTTGTGTGTTTCAGGGCTACAGCGCTGGCAGAGGAGGTTACCCGGCTCCTCCTCCTTCCAGGAAATACAACTGGAATTAAACTCAAAGTAATGTTGGACTTTCAGGCTGGGGGTGGTGGTGAGGGGGGGGGGTATTTTTATGGGAGACGTGTCTTTTTCTTTCATTTTAATGTCTTATTTTACAATTGAATTAGTGTTTTTTCTTTTTTTTAAATTCTACTTACGAAAAGAATTGTACTTGTAACTTGTGATTTTTAAGACAAAGGGCCTGTAAAACTTGTGAAATACAAGTGTGTCAAGGACGAAGTGTCCCGCTGTGTTTATTTTTGAGTCAAATCTCTCCAACAACAACTAAACATGTGTAATAAAAGAATAATAGTGATGTTGGGATTATATTTTTTTTTTTACAGGAATAATCGTCTATAAAGGATTTTTCTTTTTTTTAAATGCACATTTTTAATCTTACTTAAATGTTAAACTGCAAAAACACTTTTTAAAAAGTCACTTATTTTTAATAAAACTCGTAATAGAATTAAGATTTCTTCACTAAATGAAAAAGAGATGTTTTATATTCGTCTCTAGTTGTAAACACTGATTCTTGTTGTTGCTCCAAATATTTAAAAAAAAAATGCTTCAGACTCCACAGAAATAAACAAAAAGCATTGAAATGTCCAAAATGAAAATATCATTTATTCAATACCGGAAAGAAATTGTGACAAAAGAATATTTACTGATTTTCTTCCAATGAAAAATATTTCTCACTTCGTTTAATTCCAAACGGAGAAAACGGCTGTAGATTATTGTTCCGCCTCTATTGCTTCACTTTGTATTGACTTCATATATAAAACCTGCAATAATTTAATTGGTGGTGATGAATGGGGTGCGCGGTGCGCGCGCCTCGTCCTGAATCCCCTGGAGTCGGATGTTCTGCTTTAAACGCAGCAGCAGTTACAAAAAAAAGACAAATATTTCGTTTTGAAGAGGAAGAAAATACATTATTATCATTCGGAGAAGGATCTAATATACAGTTTTTATGTTTGCGCCTTATTGCTCAACCCCACTGAGTGTCTTTTGAGTCCCCGCGTGCGTAAAGGAACCAGAACTTTACGCACGGAGAGAAAATACAAAAAGTGGCGCTTGTTTCTGTCCTCCAGCCGGTTCGCCTTAGAAAAAAAAGAATCCATCCCGGGAATGAGGTCCCCACCGGCCCGCTCCCGTAGCGTCCTCCCCCCGGTGCGCCTACCAAGTCCTCCCGTACAGTAAGTTGGAGCCGATCATGCTGTTCGTGTACTCGATGAGCGCCGCGTCCGTCTGCGTCATGCTGCCCTGCCCGTGCAGTCCCAGCGGAGGACTCGGGGACAAGTCGTCCAGCTCCTCGGTGGACGACAGCTGGTTCACCTGCTGCGGGGTCACCGCCATGACCTCCCCCGAGCCGCCCTGCCGGTTTCCGGTGTGGTCGGCGCCGCTGGAGTCGCTGCGGCAGCCCTTGCCGGCCTTGGAGAGGCCCGGGGACCCGGAGGAGGAGCGGTGCGTGGCGGCGCACGGGCCGGGCGCCGGCTGCTTGTCCTTGGCCTGCCGCTTCAGCTTGTAGCGGTGGTTCTGGAACCAGATCTTCACCTGGTTCGGGCTGAGGTGGATGAGCCCGGCCAGGTGCTCCCGCTCCGGGGCGGACAGGTACTTCTGCTGCTTGAAGCGCCGCTCCAGCTCGTACACCTGCGCCTGCGAGAAGAGCACGCGCCGCTTCCTCCGCGGCGCCGCGTGCAGCGTCACCATGGACTTGGCGGCGCAGTCCATGCCGGCCAAGCTGCCCACCATCCCGGACACGTTCATCCCGGCGGAGGGGCCCATGAACCTGGAGACTTAGCGGAGAAATCATCGTTTGGATAAAAAAAGAAAACAAGTGAACGAACTCACTGATTAATTTATGATGTGATTAATTATGTTAAATAACTAAATACATTATTGATTAAATGCAGCGGCCTTGAGAAATGTAATGGTTTGTTTAAAAATAATTAGAAAATATTAAATAAACCGAAGAAAATCTGTGGAAACAACTAAACGTCTCGCTTAGTTTTTTTTTTTATAAATCCGTTATCAAAGCAAAAATATAGCTATTTATTATTATAAAAGCCGTATAATAGCCGTTTATTTAATGAGTTAAAACATTTAAAAATCATTATGGAGGACTATTAACACTTTGTGGTCACTTTATGATGATTAAAAATGCTGTTCCGTTATTATTTAATCCGCAAATACTTTATTTAACTTTTAAATTCGATTCTTAAAGTGATTTAAATTGATTTAAATTTAATTCTGAGGACTGTTTGAAGTCTCAACAGAGGGAGATAATTCAGGTGTCATAAAAAGTCACTTTTAATCTAATTTAAAGAACATTTAACTTTTTGTTTAGTTTTGTTTTTTAAACTTCTCATATTTAAACCCAAACTTTGAATCGAGGCCGCTCTTACTTGTCGGGTACCGGGGCTCCGGGCTTCCGTACCACGCCGCTGCCGCGCCTCCGCCCCGCACCGTCTCCTGGTAGGACGGCAGGTCTCCGACGCTCCCGATGCCGCCGTTACAGAACCCTCCCACGGCCCCGGAGAACTGCGGCACCCCGTGGGGCGCGTGGTGGTGGTGGTGGTGGTAGGGCCCTCCGGCGGCTGCTGCTGAGGAAGAGGAGGAGGATGAGGATGAAGAGGCGGAGGACAGGTGGTGATGGTGGTGGTGGTGGTGGTGATGGAGATGAGGCGGCTGCTGATGCTGCTGCTGCGCCGGGTGGTGTTGGTGGTGGTGGTGGTGCTGATGCTGCTGCGTACCGGGCTGGGAGACGTGCTGCTGCCGGTAGGCGCCCAGCGGGGACCCGAGGCTCCCCGCGGCGGAATCCATGCCTCCGAACCTCCGGTAGCTGTCCTCCATCGGGCTCAAGATGTCGGAGACTGAGAAGGGGGTGGAGTGCTTCGGGCTGAAGGACATGGTGCGGACGCCCCCGTGCTGCTGGATGTGGTCCGGGTCTCGGTCCGGCGGCTCTCTGCCTGCGTCCCCCTCCCTCCCTCCGGCTGCGTGCGCTCCTCCGGCTCCCTGGAAAGAAGTCCAGCTGGTCGGCTGCAGAGGAGACGAGTTCCCCTTATCCCGCCGGACTCGAGCCTCCCGACGCACGCGGGGGGGGCGGGTGGGAGGGGGGGACGGGGGGGTTAGGGGGGCGGGGCGACGCGGACACATGCAGCCAACAAAAGGCAGTTGACATTAGAGGTAAGTGGAGAAAATGGTTTGGACCTACTTTCTTCATGGAGGTTTGACCCAAACGAGAAACGCGGAGGCACACATGGTCTGAGTCAGCCGAGCTTCACTTTCCGCTGAATTCACTCTTTTAAAACACAGTAATATAATTAATATCATGAATGACGAGCTGGTTTTAAAATGTACTTTATTATTAGATTATCATTGTTTTATTATTATTATTATTGTTAGAATATTATTATTAGATTATTATTGTTTTATTATTTTATTATTATTAGGTTATTATTAGATTATTTTTATCATTATTATTAGATCATTATTATTATATTATTATTATTATTATTAGATTAGTAGTAGTAGCTATGAAATATGAATATTTAACTTTATTTACATGTTGGAAACCTTTTTGTTCAAACTGTCCAGAACTTTTCATTTTATTTTTGACCACTTATCCATCTGTGACTTTTAACACCGTCTATTTATTTATTTACTTTGTGCGCGCGCAGGTCTGTTGTTTCAGTTACACAGGAGCAGATTTCAGTTTTATCTTCTAACTCGGACGCAATAATTTAGTTGAATTTCTGGAGTTGATGAAGTTATTTTTGAGGGATTTAACTTTCCATCAACGAATAGATCCAGAAAAACAGTCGTTTTCTGTAAATTGTCAACTTTATTTTTTCTTTTCTAATTGTGGAGAAACATTTTTAATGCAACTTTGTTATTGTTCAGATTTGTATTTCTCCCAAGTTCCAGTTTTTACAGCAAATAACTTTTTTTCATGTAAATTAGTTTTATAATTAAGTCAAATATATTAATAATCAGGTTTATTAAGTATATATGAGATCATTTATTTAAATTAAGTTTTTGATTTGACAATGTGCCATCAATAATGTTTTTTTGTCTTCTTTACTTAACCTACGGTACTTTATTATTCTTTATTAATTATATGTTTTATTCTGTATTTTCTATATTTCATTCTAATTCTAACTCGATTAACTCAACATTTCGATTTAATAAAAAGCATTTGAAAGATTTGAACCTCGAAATCATGTTTCCTTATTATTATTATTATTATTATTATTATTTTTCTTTTTTTTTCTTTTTTTTTTTTTTTTTACATTATTGGGTTGGAGCTAAGTTAGTTGAGCCACAGAGAAAATAAATGGCAGATATCTTAAAACTAAGTGCATTAATTAAAGTAATAAAGTAAAAATCCAGAAGACTTTAGACCTCTTTCATTTCATTTTAATTAATTTAATTACTTTAATATTTTCATATAAAACGTTTCCCTCTTCGTGTATTTACAGGTTTCTCTTTAACTAATAATTATATAATTCACCTTTTTTAAAACGTGCCGCCTCTGTTCCGAGCAGCCAATCACCTGCTGACCTGCTGCTGACGTCACCTCACGTCACCTCACGTCACCTCACGTGACCTCACGTGCTCTCTGGAGGGTTTTTTTTCCCGCTGCATCGGATAAAAAAGTGTCGGGTGAGCCGCTCGGCTGCAGGAGGGACCGGGACCTCAGCGGAGCGGCTCCCCGGGGCTCGGAGCTGCTGCTGCGGGCTTTGAGAGGGGGGAAGCCGGGCGGGACGGACCGACTCACACCGGGGAGTAAATTCTGATTTACAGATGAAAGGCCTTTTTAGTTATTATTATTCTATTTATATGTATATAACTCTATAATAACCTAAAGGAGATTTATATAGAAAAGTTACAATAATAGTCTTTGTTAGTTAAACGTGAGTTTAATTCATTCTAAGAGACGTTTCTAACTCTTATAATGTGTCTTATATTAGTTATAATATTCCTATATGGGCTTTATATTGCCTATAAAGTATATATATTGTTACATAGTTTTATTATGTATCTCTGTTGCTTTTTAATTACTTTATAAGAACCTAAAGGAGCTTTATATAGAAATGTTACAACAATAGTCTGTTAGTTAAACATGAGTTTAAGGTGAATTAATTCTTCTGAGACGTTTCTAACTCCTAAGATGGCTTTATATAATTAAGATTCATATAATTAAGATTTATATCATTATGATTTATATAATTAAGATTTATATCATTATGATTTATATAATTAAGATTTATATCATTATGATTTATATAATTAAGATTTGTATCATTATGATATAAAGAGACTTCATGTTGCCTCTAAACCTTTATTATATCTGCCTCTAAAATTGGTTTCTAATAATCTCTGCTCCTGTTTATTGACCTTTTGTCGACTTAAAATAAACTTTTTTTGATGAGTTAAAGCTCTAATGTCTCTAAGGTGAGTTTAATGTGTGTATGTTTACATATATATACTCTTATAATATATTTATACATTTGAACTATGCCTCTGAAGTTAGTTTATGCTCTTTCTAATGTTATAATTACAGTATTGTACATTTCTTTTGTCTCTTAAATCCTGTTTAATGAGTTTAGGATGAATTATTTGTAGCTCAAAGGTCTTTTTATTCTTATTATGATAAATAATTAATTGAATGTGATTCTTTAATGACTTTATGTCGACTTAAATTATGGTATAATATCATTACGTTCCATAAGGACTTATAATGTGTTCGTTTGTCATCAGTTCAAGTTGAATTAATTATATTATATTATGTCATGTGGACTACATGTTGCCTCTGATCAATACAGTATTAAACAGATTAATAATACATCTGCTGATGTTAAATTACCTTAAAAAATATGCTTTTAAACCGTTATAATGTGAGATTAATTGACTGTTTAATTTTAAAAGACGTTTCTAATAATCACCATAATGAATCAGTGTAGATTTAAAGTGATTTTATTGTTATTATTATTACAGAATATATGTGGATGTTTGTGGTTCTCTGTTTACGTTAGTGTTTATTTTGTATTTAAATCCTTAAATATTATCATCATACATGGTATGATATTAATATTCAAGTAGAGGTATTGATCAACTTATTGACGGAGGAATTTGGTACTTTATTTTATTACTGTTATATATATATATATATATTACTTCTACTACTATACTAATTGTTATATAGATTAATTTGATTTAAAGGTATTTTAACTGGTACTTATAGTAGTTATCTCTTGTAGGAACTTAAAATGTTTCGGTGGAACTTCAAAGTTATGAACTTATCGTTGAGCTGCTTGTTGTTGTTGTTGTTGTTGTTGTTGTTTTTATGATTCTGGATTTTTTTCACGTGTGTATTTCATTTAGATAAAATAATATAATGTGATTTTATCAGCTTTGTTCTCTTTAACTGCTTATATATATTATTATAATATATAATAGAGCTGTCGCTTCCACTGAGATCAAAACATTAGTGTTTTTATTTGTTTTATTTATGTGTATATATATATATATATATATATATATATATATATATATATATATTAATTTTAATTTAATTTGTTTTATTTATTTATTTAATTTTTATTTATTTTTATTTATTTAGGAGCCTCAATGAGCTTTATGTCATAAAAGTCAAAAACGATTTAAATTGTTTTATTTAAAAATTTTAGACACGATATGTTTAAATTTGACTTTGATGCAAAACAACAAATAAATGAATAAGTTGTTGATTAGTTGTTTTGTTTAGACTTTTAAAGTTTATATTTAATTAATTTAAACTCTTGACTGATCACTTTTGTTCTTGCAGTCGGGTTTTAAAGGGAAATATGTAATAATAAGAATCAGAGTGGCGTCTGTGAGAACTCATTCTGCTTTCTTTAATAATCATAATTAAAAAAAATAATGAGATTTCATCAGCTCTTACGGCTTTCAGTTAATTTATTTTGTAGCAAGAAGAGAAATACTTTATTTTAGGATTTTATGAGAATATTTAAACTTTACTAATTCAACTTTATTTAAAAACGCCAGTAAAACATTTGGATTTCAAGCTGTTTCCTGAATCTGAGCCTTTTTTTAAAATTCAAGAATAAAACTTAAATCTTTGTTTTCCAGCTGATCACAGCTCAAATACTTATTACTTTTTTATTTATTATAAAAATTACTTTTTGTTTTGTTTTGGTAAACTCCAGAAACGGGACAAAATTACATTAATCTATTACTATGATAAATATGGAAATAAAGTTAAACTTTGTGTGTATTTCTACAAACTTTATTTTATTTTTATTAACAATTTAGGGAAGTTTTCCTCTTTATTGAGAAAATTGTTTAAAAATCTTCTTTAAAACCGGTTTAACTGACAGAACTTTTCCATATTTGCAATAAATACACAATATTTGTTAGAAATAAAATGTTTGCTTTGGTTGTTTTTGTCTGTTTGTCTGACTCTGATTACTGAAGTTTACTGTACAATCATGAGGTACTTGTACTCCACTTGAGTATTTGCATGTTGTGCTACTTTATACTTTATACTGAGGTAAATATTCTACTTCTTATTCCACTATATTTATGTGATAGTTACTTTGTAGATTCAGATTATGAACGCAAAATGTAAATTACCTCATAAATTACGATGTATTACTGTGAATTAAACCAGCAACATTAAAGGGATGAGCATAATTTTATTCCAGTATTATAATATATATATTTATAATATATATATTTAAGTTTATATATATATATATATATATATATATATATATATATACATTTATTTATTTAAATTTATATATATGTATATATATATATATATATATTTTTTTTTTTAAATATATACATATATATATATATATATATATATATATATAATTAATTATGGGTACTTTTACTTTCAGTGCTTTGGATACAGTATTTTGAAGCTTTTGAAGTAAAATTACTAATTTCACTTCAATGCTTGTTTTGTTAAGTCAGGCTGAACTTTGTGTCGAGGGTTAATGAGCTAACGTTAGCACGCTAACGTGCTAACACGCTAAGCTAAGCTGGTAACCGTGGAAACCAAACGCCCGGCCGACAGAGCTTCTTTCTCTATACCATTTAATATTCATACAAGTACAGTTTTTATGTACTTGTACTGTAAGATATACTTTTACTTAAGTATTGTTGGTTGGACACGTGTACTTTTTACTTTAAACATTTACTTTAATGCTGTGATGCAGTATTATATTACTACTATATTATTATTATATGTACTCAGTAGTACACAAATGATCTAAACAACTCATTGAACTATAAAAGCCTCTGGATGAGTGATTGAGATGGAATGACATCATAATGCACTGAGTACTTTAGCTTTGAAGGAAAATACTTTTTTACTTTTACTTTAATAAACATTTAGATTTCAGCACTTTTACCTCAGAAAAATATCTGACTTCTTCCACCTGAGGAGTCCTGTGGTTTCCTGTCTCCTTGTCTCCTTTCTCGTTTCCTGTCTCTTTGTCTCCTTTTTACGTTTCCTTTCCTTTGTCTCCTTTTTACGTTTCCTTTCCTTTGTCTCCTTTTTACGTTTCCTTTCCTTTGTCTCCTTTTTACGTTTCCTGTCTCTTTGTCTCCTTTCTCGTTTCCTTTGTCTCCTTTTTACATTTCCTTTCCTTTGCCTCCTTTCTCGTTTCCTCTCCCTTTGCCTCCTTTCTCGTTTCCTCTCCCTTTGCCTCCTTTCTCGTTTCCTGTCCCTTTGCCTCCTTTCTCGTTTCCTCTCCCTTTGCCTCCTTTCTCGTTTCCTGTCCCTTTGCCTCCTTTTATGTTTCCTTTCCTTTGCCTCCTTTCTCGTTTCCTGTCCCTTTGCCTCCTTTTACGTTTCCTTGCCTTTGCCTCCTTTTATGTTTCCTCTCCCTTTGCCTCCTTTCTCGTTTCCTGTCCCTTTGCCTCCTTTCTCGTTTCCTGTCTCTTTGCCTCCTTTTATGTTTCCTCTCCCTTTGCATCCTTTCTCGTTTCCTTTCCCTCCTTTTACTTTTCCTTTGCCTCCTTTCTCGTTTCCTTTCCCTCCTTTTACTTTTCCTTTGCCTCCTTTCTCGTTTCCTTTCCCTCCTTTTACTTCTCCTTTGCCTCCTTTCTCGTTTCCTTTCCCTCCTTTTACTTCTCCTTTGCCTCCTTTCTCGTTTCCTTTCCCTCCTTTTACTTCTCCTTTGCCTCCTTTCTCGTTTCCTGTCCCTTTGCCTCCTCTTTTGTTTCCTGTCCCTTTGCCTCCTTTCTCCTCTCCCCTTGGTTTAATCCTCGGCTCTCTGGAGGAGCATTAGGCCAAGCAGCTGGGTCCCTGAACGCCTCTCCAGAAGGAAGCCCACTCCATCCAGGAAGGGGGGGGGGGAAAGAGGAGGGGGGGGGAGGGGGGAGGAGGGGGGGGGCAGACCACCTGGCTCCTGAGACTAGAAACATGCACTATAAGAGGGAGGAGGCAAACTAAGGTCTCGTGAGCAGTCCGTCTTAATTCTGTCTCTTTTGTTTTTTTGTCTCTTTCTTCTGTTTTTGGTCTTTTCTGTTTTTGAGCCTGAGAATGAATCATAAGTCCGCCTGTATTTAAAGACAACAGTCCGTCATGAAAACCCGTCACATAAAACCTTTTCATATTCAGCAAGACAACAAACACATTCAAAGAAAGGAAATAACATTTTGTATGAAATTAAAGATAAAAGCACTAATATCCTGAAAACAGTTTATTTTATTTACTTAAGGTTCCTTTCATCAAGGTTACATGTTTCCGTCTGGACCAGGAGAATAAAAAGACTCGACCTGGTTACCGTGCGGTGGAGGTCAGAGGTCACGTGTGTGTGAAGAAGGGTTCTTCTGAAATCGGTCAGTGAGTCGGTCTGAAGGTCGGCGGAGGTCAAGGCGACGTCTGCACCACTTGGCAGATACAGAAGGGTGTGTGTGTGTGTGTGTGTGTGTGTGTGTGTGTGTGTGTGTGTGTGTGTGTGTGTGTGTGTGTGTGGCTCCAGAGCGCCATCTTGAGGTCAGTCTGTTTCTTTTCCTTTTTTTATTTCTGTTTTTTTTCTCGTTTTTTTTCCCCAATTGTTGTGATATAATTTTAATTTGTTGATTATAATTTATACTTTTGTTTGTGCTGATTTATTGTGATTGTGTTCCTCCCTCCTGTGATTATATAATAATGTCATTATACATTTAAAAAGTACAGTCGTGCATTAAAATGCATTGAAATGAATCTGTCATCTGACTCCGTCTTCAAGAAGAGACTACAGGTGAATAGGGTAAATATTTTAACTAATAGATATCAACATGAAACTTCCCCAGTTGATTACTGACATTAAGACAATATTTATTTGTATTACAAGTTTTCTGAAATTATACTTTTAAATATGCAAATTAAGCATTATCTTATCAAATATGTGCTAATTTGCATGAATCTCCGGAGTATAAATCTGAACACTGAATAAAGTCAGGGTCAAAATTCTTGTTTCATTCTGTTGACCTATTAGACTCAAAGGTTTTCACATTTTAGAGATCTCTTGTTATCACTCAATAAATCAGAAAATATATTGTCAACCAACATTTAAAAGAAATTAATTTTCTCCATATTTTTATCAATAACATGTTGTATAAATGAGGCTGTGAATATGTGAACAAACCCCTCTGTATTGTATAACTATATTTCATTCAGATCATTTATTGTATCATTTTATATATTTTTATTCAAGTAAACCAACATTATTTTACGTTTATCTATTAAAAACAATATTTTCACTGTGCCCTTTTTTTTTGTATCTCTTCTTTTTATTAGTATTTCTGAATGTACAAAACACATCACTGAGCTTCACCGTATAAATACTCACCAGAGCACCAAACGTGGATTCATCCGCCGCGGAAAATAGTCCCAAAACAAATGTTCTATAATAATAATAATAATAATACTTTAATTTTATATAGCGCTTTTCCGAGGACTCAAAGAAGCTTTTTCCTCTTGTTTGTTCCATTAAAAACTACAGCGACCAGCTTTTTAAGACTTTTGCGTGCGTGCGTGCGTGCGTGCGTGTGTGTGTGCGTGTGTGTGCGTGCAAAAAGCCTGTTTTGATCAAGCTTTTGCTGCCACCTGCTGACGGCAGGATGAACATCACGTATGATGTTCGCTGCATTTACACAAAATAATTATTAGTTAAAAAACTTAAAAGTAAATATATAAACTACACCAATAAAAAAATACTTAATTATTAAACAATGATCGTGACAACACAATATTTATAAAAAAAACAATGTACAAAAGCCCAATAATAAAAATAATTGGAGAAAAATATAGAAAATGATTTGTTTACACTAAAGTATGAGACATGTAACAGAGATGAACATGGTAAAATAATGTTTATTTACTTGAATACAAATATATTAAATGAAACTAGAAATGAGCTGAATTAAATATAGAATTATACATTACAATAATAATTTATATAACACGGAATCAAACGGATTATAGAGAAAAGTTATGTAAATGAGATGAGCGAAGAGAGAAAACCACAAAGAAATTGTTTAAAAAATGCAGAAAAAAAAGTTTTATTAAAGGACGATAATGTTTCTTTTTATAGGATTTAACCAATTTACTGCAAATTACATCTGATATAAAATCTAAAACAGAACTTTTTTGCGTTGTTTTCCTTTCCCGCTCATTAATTCTGCATTGCTCTTTATTGTTAAATGTCTTATTCATTTAATAAAGTCTCAATGAATTCCTTTTTAATCAAACACATCGGAGAAACGTTTATTTATGTGGTTTCATTTGTTTTGGGAATATTTTCAGCTTTAAGACATCAGGATACTTCTGTTGGTCTGATTTAGAAACATGAACGGGTCCTCTTAGACTTCAGATCTGCTTTTCCTCTTTTCTTCATCCTGGTATCGTGTCTCCTCTTCTTCTTCTCCTCCTTCTTCTCCTTCTTCTCCTCCTCCTCCTCCTTCTTCTTCTCCTCCTTCTTCTTCTTCTCCTTCTCCTCCTTCTCCTTCTTCTTCTCCTTCTTCTCCTTCTTCTCCTCCTTCTTGTTCTCCTTCTCCTCCTCCTTCTCCTTCTTCTCCTCCTTCTTGTTCTCCTTCTCCTCCTCCTTCTCCTTCTCCTCCTCCTTCTCCTTCTTCTCCTTCTTCTTCTCCTTCTTGTTCCTTCTTCTTCTTCTTCTCCTTCTCCTTCTTCTTCTTCTTCTCCTTCTCCTCCTTCTTCTTCTCCTTCTTCTCCTTCTTCTCCTCCTTCTTGTTCTCCTTCTCCTCCTCCTTCTCCTTCTTCTCCTCCTTCTTGTTCTCCTTCTCCTCCTCCTTCTCCTTCTCCTCCTCCTTCTCCTTCTTCTCCTTCTTCTTCTCCTTCTTGTTCCTTCTTCTTCTTCTTCTCCTTCTCCTTCTTCTTCTTCTTCTCCTTCTCCTCCTTCTTCTTCTCCTTCTTCTCCTTCTTCTCCTCCTTCTTGTTCTCCTTCTCCTCCTCCTTCTCCTTCTTCTCCTCCTTCTTGTTCTCCTTCTCCTCCTCCTTCTCCTTCTCCTCCTTCTTCTTCTCCTTCTTGTTCCTTCTTCTTCTTCTTCTCCTTCTCCTTCTTCTTCTTCTCCTCCTCCTTCTCCTCCTTCTCCTTCTTCTTCTTCTCCTCCTCCTTCTTCTCCTTTCCTCCTCCTTCTTCTCCTTCTCCTTCTTCTTCTTCTTCTTCTCCTTCTCCTCCTTCTCCTCCTCCTTCTTCTCCTTTGCCTCCTTCTTCTTTTATAGCAGCAGGTGACACATTATAACTGTCTCACAGCTTTGACCCCCCCCCCTACTATTGCAACATCATCCCTCTGAGATGAGCTGACCTTTGACCCCGACACACAGGGGGGGGTCTTTCTTTCCTTTGTCACAACACGGTAAATAGCTGCTTTTCTCTGTGAATGAAGTCGTCTGCTGCATTAAAGATGTTTTAAATACAAAAACAAAAAACATTCAGTTTAAAGATTATAAAAAACGAACCGACTTCATAAGAGAAAAACAAACTAAACTTCATATCTGCAACACATCTGACGCTCTTAATATAAATAACATTCTGCTCTTCAGAAGAGAGTTTTCAGAGACATTTTATTGATTTTGTTTAATAAAAAACTGTTAAACTTAAAATGTTTGTGTTGATTGAACTCATTAAACCACACAACTGATCCTAACTAATATTCAAATTATTTTTAATTAATTTAATTTAAACGAATGAACCTGAATGATACTAAAAAAATACAGGATTTAAGAAAAAATAAACAAAATTCAGATATCTGTTTATGCAAATGAACCCTTCCAATGTATCCAAAACATGAAGTCTCAGTAAAGAAGTCAAACTTTCTGAAAGTCTGCGCACAAATATCTGAATACTGCAGTTTATTATTATTATTGAGTTGAATCAGGAAGTAATGAGCAACTTTAAGGCTGATGTCAATCTCAAGTTTATACAATAAATAGGAGTTTAGTTTGTTTAACTTTGCACCAACGTTGTAAACAACGATAAACCACCTGGTTCTGTCCAAAGGTAACGAAATCCATCCAGCAGGTGTGTTTCCATCACTGGAACTAAACCTGGAACTAAACCTGGAACTAAACCAGGAACTAAACCAGGAACTAAACCAGGAACTAAACCTGGAACAAAACCTGGAAATAAACCTGGAACTAAACCAGGAACTAAACTAGGAACTAAACCTGGAACTAAACCAGGAACTAAACCTGGAACTAAACCTGGAACTAAACCAGGAACTAAACCTGGAACTAAACCTGGAACAAAACCAGGAAATAAACCTGGAACTAAACCAGGAACTAAACCAGGAACTAAACCACACCAGGAACTAAACCAGGAACTAAACCACACCAGGAACTAAACCAGGAACTAAACCAGGAACTAAACCAGGAACTAAACCAGGAACTAAACCACACCAGGAACTAAACCAGGAACTAAACCAGGAACTAAACCTACACCAGGAACCTGGAACTAAACCAGGAACTAAACCTGGAACTAAACCGGAACTAAACCAGGAACTAAACCTGGAACTAAACCGGAACTAAACCAGGAACTAAACCTGGAACTAACCTGGAACTAAACCAGGAACTAAACCAGGAACTAAACCTGGAACTAACCTGGAACTAAACCAGGAACTAAACCTGGAACTAAACCTGGAACTAAACCAGGAACTAAACCTGGAATAAACCTGGAACTAAACCAGGAACTAAACCTGGAACTAAACCTGCCTTTCAACCGGAGGAACCTGGAACTAAACCAGGAACTAAACCTGGAACTAAACCTGGAACTAAACCAGGAACTAAACCTGGAACTAAACCTGGAACTAAACCAGGAACTAAACCTGGAACTAAGCCTGGAACTAAACCAGGAACTAAACCAGGAACTAAACCTGGAACTAAACCTGGAACTAAACCAGGAACTAAACCTGGAACTAAACCTGGAACTAAACCAGGAACTAAACCTGGAACTAAACCTGGAACTAAACCAGGAACTAAACCTGGAACTAAACCTGCATTTCAACCGGAGGAACCAGGAACTAAACCAGGAACTAAACCTGGAACTAAACCTGGAACTAAACCAGGAACTAAACCTGGAACTAAACCTGGAACTAAACCAGGAACTAAACCTGGAACTAAACTTGCATTCCAACCTGAGGAACCAGGAACTAAACCAGGAACTAAACCTGCATTCCAACCTGAGGAACCAGGAAGTGAACCAGGAACTAAACCAGGATCTAAACCTGCATTCCAACCTGAGGAACCAGGAAGTGAACCAGGAACTAAACCTGAATTTTAATCCCTGGAACTAAATTTAGTTCCAGGGAGTAAAAAAGTCTCAGATCCAAAGACGGTATTTTCAGGATCTTTAGGAAACACAGTAGTAATAATATTCGGATGAGGATCGGACATTTCAGGTTATTTATTCATATTAAAACCAAAATCCTTGTTCCAAACTCAAAAACGTAGAAACAATAGTTTGATCCTCTTGTGTAACGATGATCTACTGCTTAGAATTGTTTCATCTGATTTTGTGCTTTGGTGTAAATTTTCATAATCTCGAACAAAGACTTTGTTTTTCCACTTTGCCCAGAAAGTAATCCAATCTTGTAAAAAAAAGTAAAAATTAAACAACAAACCGAAGACATGATACCTCACAAAGTTCTTTGGCTTGAAAAAAAGAAGCATTTTAAGGTTTTTTACAGTTGAAAATATAAAATATTTTATTCGAAAAATGCCACAAATCAAAGGAAAGATGTTACTTTTTTGTCCTTTTTTAAATTAATTTAATCATTTTAATTTAAACTCCAATGTCTATTATCAATTTAGCTATAATATAACATTCATTCCTAAAAATGAAGTAACTTCTCTTCATCAGACATGTCATTTTGACCGTTTTATGTATTTGATATTATTTACATTTATATTAAATCAGTTATTTATCTGTTTAAATTCCCAATGTAACTCCCTGCAGGAAAATTAATGTATTATATTGAGACATAAAGTGCTCAATATAGAAACATTTAGTGAATATGGATGCAATAAAATATAAATATTATAGGAACATGACAGGACATTTAATCTCAATTAAACTGTTCAAAACCTCAATCAATTTATTATGAATAAATCTTCTTTTAAAATGTTAATTAATACTTTGTTTAGTATTTTGGCATATGCATGATAATAAATAAATATATATATTTATATATATATATATATATATGTATATATGTGTGTTTATATATATATATATATATATATATATATATATAAACACACACATATATACATATATATATGTATATATATATATATATATATTGTACATATTAATACAAATTAATTAGATTATGATAATATTATTATTCCTGTCAGGGCGACAACCACCTGATCAGATTAAACAGACTGAAATAAAAAACAAACTCACAGCTGCTCCAACTTTTATTCACCATCATAAATATCCAGTTTATTACAAAACAACATTATAAATAGATTTATAAAACACACGGAAACATTTTCTCGCGATAAAAGTGACACGTTTGCAGAAAATATAAAAACAAAACAACAAAAACAGAACTCACAAAGTCCCAAAAAACACGAAGACGTTTGGTTTTATGATCAGTTCGGCTTCCGTTCTTTTTCATCCATATATTAACAATAAGTGTATATTTGACGTTTGTTATCTGTGATGAAGATACGAATGGAAATCAATACATTTTCAAGAAAAGACAAGAAAAGGTCATTTTTAAGAGGAATTCGCTGTTACACGAGTAAATACCCTAAAAACGGGTTATTTTAAAAGGAGAAAAGACTGAAAACTAAATCAAAAAGTGACTTAAAAATGTTTCTTAACTTTTAAATTCAATTATTCTCACGTCTTATTCTGTATTGTTTGACTTCCTCTTCTAAAAGTGGCATTTGTCGTTTAAAGGGCTGTTTTTTGCGGATTCAAACAATAATGTTCGAGCCGAACATCGAGCTGATGAAGTGGACCTTCTCCGGGGTTTTACCATCGTGTCCGTCGGTCAGAGTTTTGTCCCCCGGGCTTCACCAGCTCCAGTGGTACATGTGCGCCAGCTGCCGCACCCCGGGGTGCTGCTGCCGCACCCCGGGGTGCTCCGCGCCGTATGCGGGGTGCAGCAGCGGGGAGTAGGCGCACAGAGGCAGGCCGAGGCCGGACCGCAGCGTCACCTCCAGGTCCCGCGCCGTGATGCGGTCGCAGGGCTTCCCGTCCCGCACCAGGAGCGGCACGGCGACGCGGCGCGCGAGCGGCAGCAGCTGCAGCGCCTCGAGGCTGTGCTCGGCGCGCTTCATCTTGTAGCGGTGGTTCTGGAACCAGATCTTCACCTGGTTCGGGGTGAGGCGGATCAGCCCGGCCAGGTGCTCCCGCTCCGGGGCGGACAGGTAGCGCTGCTGCCGGAAGCGGCGCTCCAGCTCGAAGGTCTGCGCCTTGGAGAAGAGCACGCGCCGCTTCCTGCCGCGGCTCTTCTGCGCCGCGCCGCCCGCCGCGCCGCGCTCCGCGTCCGGGGACTCGTCCGCGGACGCGGAGCGCGGCGGGGATTTGGTCTCGGTGCGGGACTCGAGGGAAAGACCGTGTACTGCAGAGGGACAGAGGACGAGTAATCCGATTACTCTCAGTACTCTGAGTACACAAGTTATTTACCACAAAATGAATGACATCTTCTTAAGAACTTAACGTTTACACGATAATCCTCAGCTCAGATGTTAGTTTTCTTTCTATGAATATACTTCCGATAGATTTGCTGCTCTAGAAACCAGCTTTCATTCACAAAAATACGACTTTTAAGTTCCACGTGGATCTGAATGATTTGACAGCTCTCCTCTCAGCTGTCTTTGTTATGAAGGACAACAACTAAACATCGGCAGCAGCTTTAAAGTAAAGTAAAGTAAAGTCCGAGCTTAACAGTTAATATTAATAATGAAGTAGAGAGTTAATAGGAATTAAAAACAACAACTAAATCCTGTATTGTAGACATGAGGCTGTGGGGCCGCACAGAGAAGAGGATTAAACGATGATCTAATGTATTTTTAAAATATTTTTAAAAGTACAACTGAAGTTTAATTTACTACATTTGATATTTAAAGTAGAAAGGCATCAATTTATAATCAGATAAATATAATTAAGCACATTGATTTGGTAATTACGCACGAGCAGAAGTGTCAGACTCACGAGTTTAGAGTCAGAAATGCGTTATAAATAAGGATATAAACTACATAAATGATATGATCAAATATTATTATTTTCTTTTTTAAAGTCCTCACATGAGAAGTGCAGGTTACCGGATCCGCGGCTCCACCGGCCGTAGCTCCCGCCGCCTCTCGCGCACAAACTCCGGCCGTTAAATCCCAGCTCCCGCGCGGCCCCGGGCCCCGGAGCCTCCGCGGCGGCCTCCTCGTCCTCCTCCGTCCCGGAGCCGCATCTCCCGCTCGGCTCCGGGAGAGCCAGGATGTCGCGCACGGAGAAGCCCGTTTTCGTGTTGGTGCCAAACGACATGACGCGCGCGCGCGCGCGCACGCACACGTGGTAGTGGTGGGAAAAAAAAAAAAAAAAAAAAAGTTGCAGCGACGGTTTGAGCCCTTGCAGCCCGTTAAAGAGGCGCCGGACGGGCCATGGAGCCCGGGGCCGACCGGAGAGGAGGAGACATCCGGAGACTGTGTCCTCCTCCTTTACAACCGCCGTTAAAAAGGACGGAGGCGGGTCCCGTGGGTCAAGTGGTCGAGGGAGAGGGAGGAGGGGGGGGGGGGACATCAGGGAGGGGGGGGGGGGGGGGGCATCAGGGAGGAGGAGAATGTTCAATGATGGAGGATTTAGAGAGAAAGAAACGTCTCATTTACATTTATTAGTCACTGATCCGCTTCCTTAAATATTAAATACACATTACAGAAGTGGAATTAATATTAGTGTTTTGTCACAATATATGTATGTATATAGACGTATATATATATATGTACGTCTATATATACATGTATGTATATACATGTATGTATATATACGTATATATATATATATATACATCTACATGTACATATATACCTGTATATATACATATATGTAAAAAATATATGTATTTTATGATGGATCTCCTCTCACACATACATGTAGATATATATATATATATATATATATATCTACATGTACATATATATGTACATATATATACATATATATGTATATATACGAATATATACATATATATGTATATATACATATATATACATACATGTATGTATATATACGTATATATACATGTATGTGTGAGAGGAGATCATAAAACATGAGCATTGTGATTAAAAAATCTATTTTAAATTTACAAAACTTGAAAATATGTATATTTATTAACACAATGTTGCAATGAAAGCACAATAAAAAAAAAGTAAATAAATAAAATGTAAAATAAAAACTGTTAAATGGCCCAAAATAAACAGATTAAGTTCAATAAACAATTTACAATAAACACGGACACATCCAGGATTTTAGAGATAGAGATAGATGGAGTCTTGAGTTCCCCAATTTAGGCAAATCACTTTACTTTTATTTACTAAATCAAAGCTCAAAATGCTTTTGTTGTTCAAATCGTTCTTCATCCTGCTGACGATAACGATAATACTGAAGGCTCATATTTATATTTACGTTGTCGTAGAATGTGTCAAATTTAAACAAACAAAGATTTGTTCCCTCTTGAAAGAAAAAAACCTTTAAATTCATATTCAAACAAATAAATAAATACCTAAGTGAACTCAGTGTCTTCTGCAACCTTTGGAACAAAAACATTGGTCTAAAATTATTCAATAAAAATAAGAAATATAGTAAAATCTTCATGCACTTCCTCTCTGTGCAGCCCCAGGATGGAGGTGATTATCTCAGAGGCTCTCGTGTTTGTTGTGAGGATTAACTGGAGAGGCAAAGTGTCGATGGACTCAGATCCAGACCACATCTTCATTTTCCCAGGAGAGGAAAGACGTCTGCAGCTCTTCGTGACTTCATGACGGCTGCGCTGGTTCTCGTAGATGAATATCATGTAAACGTGGACATTTTGAGAGGAAATTCACTGAATTAGTTCAGTGTTGCTGTCGCTGTGCATGTTGGGACACTCGGAGCATCGTCTCCCGGAGTCAGATAGAAGAAGTGCATCAAAAGAAAACACACATAAATATATATAGAATACAAACACAGTTCATTCATAGGAGAGAGGCTGTGTTCTATAGCTTAGCTTAGCACAAACACAGGAGGCAGAGGGGGAACTGCTGGCTTCCAGAATGAAATACAGCTTTCAAGCAAGTTGGAAACTTTGGTTTATAATTCACATGTTGAAGCTTGTGCAGAAGAAACAGATGAATTAAGCGTGAAAGCCGTAAACTCTCATGTTTACGTGTTTGTGCACACGAGACGTCCTGAAGTCAGCTGTGAGCTCAGACACAGAGCAAAAGGATATTTAGTCCGTTTAGGAACCTTTATTCTCTACAGACACACAACGTGTGCAGTCAAGGAATTAAAGGAAGTTTCTAGATTTTTGTGCACTTATCGGTCTTTTTCTTTACTTTTTTTGTGCTACTGTAAATATATGTACTATAACTGCTCTGAGAAGGACATAGTTCAAGTTTTTAAAAAAGTCTTTAATATCAAATATGAGAGTAAATTATTTAAAAGCAGGAAATTTCTTATCTGGACGCCTTTTGGATTATTCTGGTGTTTTGGGACAATTTTGACATCAAGGTTTATATGTTCAGTGAAGGTTTTGGTTTCTAATTTGATGTGTGTGTGTGTGTGTGTGATGTGTGTGACAATGAGTTGAGCTCTCTGTGTGTGTGTGTGTGTGTGTGTGTGTGTTTGTGTGTGTCCGTGTGTGTGTGTGTGTCCGTGTGTGTGTGTTGGATCCTGCTGGGTGGTCGAGGTCTGCAAACAAACACACGTCGAGCCGACGGCCACAAAGACCGCACAGCCTCCACATTTATCCCATTTATTCCCCCTGAACACTTTATAATGGCCTGACACACACACACACACACACACACACACACACACACACACACACACACACACACACACACACACACACACACACACACTGCTGGGAATACATGTGAGGCTGCTGGGAGTTGTCATGGTATTCAGACTGCTGCCTTCAATAGACTGTCTTCTATATTCATGACCACACACACACACACACACACACACACACACACACACACACACACACACACGCAGTTCCCTTTTCCAGCAGTCAACAACTACCCAGAGTTGATTTATTCTATAATAATAATAACACTACAAGTAATATAATAACATTTAAAACTTAATTAATTAATTTGTACAAAATCAAACTGATGTTCACACACAAAAGTGAAATGTCGTGAATTTAATATGAAATCAAATAAAAATGATATAAACCTGAAAAATGTAATAAATTATTATAAAGTAAAATTGGAATTAAAATAGTGTAAAACAATTAAGTTAACAAACTTCAACTCAAAATAACAAGAAAAGGAAACATTGTGAAGGGACGCAGGTTCAGTTTTAGCCTCAAATAAATCGATAAATAAAGATAAGAAAACAAAAAATAAATGCAAATTATGTAAAAATATAATAACAAAATAAAAATGACAAAAAATGAAAATAAGAAATTCATTATATAAATGCAAATAACACAACATAAAAAAAATATAAATCTAATCAAATAAATAATTTATAAAATATTATACAACAAATATAAAAAAAACAACAATGTTTAAAAACTAAGAATTAAACAAAAACAGATACAAGATTAAAGCTTTTTTTTTACGGGTCCAAGGTGCAGTTGAAATATCTTAATAATAATGATATAACTTGTGTTAATTATGTTTATAGATCTCAAATTTACAGCACAAATGTATTTTTCATTAATCCTCTAAGGTCATCATCAAAAAGTATTTAAATACTTTAATAATTAAAAGTTTTTCTCAGTTTTTCCCAATCTTTGGTCAGGTGATAAAATCAGATGAACATATGACAAACAGAAAAAAAGCTTAATTATTATATATATAATTTAAACATTGGAAATGAATGAGTCCAGCTGTTAAAGCTACTTGACCCTCTGTTCAACCCTGAGCTCAGTCTGCCCCCTGCTGTCACACCGAGGAACTGCAGCTCCAGATTTTCTGCTCCATTTTCATGTAAATAAAAATATAAATAAATCCATATGAATCAGATGAATAGATCAATATAGCCTGGCTTGACATCTATCTGACCTTGAAGTTTTTTTTTAAAGGAAACTTAAAAAGCAACTGTGAGAAAGAAATAATGGAAAATATAACAACAAAAACTAAATATGACCAGAAATCAAATTTGCTTTGCTGGTGTAGTTTTCTATATTTTTATTTATTAGTTTCCTTTATTTGTTATTTGTATACAATATCTAATTTTATTATTCATCATAATCACAATAAGTATGATGTATTTTTTTTTTTTTAAGTTTTGTGTGCAGTTGTCGAAAATGTTATCTTTTCTTTTCTGTGAAACTTTATTTCATACTTAAGGACAGTAATAGTACATGTAAATATACACATATATATATATATATATATGTATATATATATATACATATATATATACGTATATATACATATTATATATTATAAATATATTCTATATATATATATAATAAATATATACTATATATTATAAATATATATTATATATATATATATATATACACGTATATATATATATATATATATACGTGTATATATATATATATATATATATATATATATATATACACGTATATATATATATATATATATACGTGTATATATATATATATATATATATATATGCGCTACTATCCTAAAGTATAAAATAAAGTAATTGAATATAATTTATAACAAACTATTTGGGTCCTTCTTTGGAAAATATTTGTCATTTACAGATCTTTAAAAAAAAGAAAGTTTCACATTATGCGTTAAAAACATTTTTCCACCACATTTAAAAGTTTGTTTAAAAGGCAGCTGAGCGTTCAAAGATCATCTCTGACTGCAGTGGAGAGAATCGTCCAAAAGGTGGCGCCATTGTATTAAAAAAGATGCTTTCAAATGAAAAGTCCCTGTGGGAGTATTTTATGGTGCATTATTATAGTGCTTCATTTTTTATATTCTTTTACATCATGTAACTAATCGCATTGAAGTGTAATCTTTAAGATTTTCATGAAAGTAAATGTCTGTTAAGTCTATTTATCCATCGGCACAGTGGTGATTGAGCCTCTGCATTACAGTTTTTATTCATTGCATGTACAGAAAAAATGAAACCATGCACATAATTCTGAAAAAATAGCATGTTTGTGTGGAATTTCTGACGCAGCTGAAGACTCCAGACTCATAATCTCTGATAACAATTCCTTTGTTTTTAACTCAAATAGACATTTCTAACTGGACAATGACTGAAAATTCTTGAAAATGTTCCTATTTCTGCGAATATATAACTATTGCAATACTTTCATCGGTCAGAGGCGCAATCACTACACTATCTCTTTCAGCCATAGATAAATACTGACTTAACAGACATTTAAATGAACAAAACATCAGTTCTCACAGTCTAAACAGAACAATGGATCCACATTGACCTTCTGTTTCTCCCAGCGTTGCTGTGAAATCAGGGATTATTACTTCATTCCAGGTGAATTCAGGAGTTTCACCTACAAAAATAAAATGAGGTTTAGATAATCTGGATTACCTGTTGTGTTGGCGCTGGGGATCTTTACAGTTGTAGAAAAGTTTGGTACCAACCTTTTGATGACACAATAACCCCGGTGATGATGCCTCTTTGTCTGCTAGAGGACAGACTGATGTTTTCAGACTCCAAGACTCATTTTTGAGGTATGAAAAACATTGTTTTCCTTTTAATGTCTTTGAATTTAAATCTGTAGTTTTGATTTCCAGTCTGTTGTCTAACATTTCATATCTTTGTCAAACACTTGTCATGTGTCAACACTGAAGTGTCTTAAAGCTGCATTCTCTCTCCTGACAACCAGGGGACGACTCCTCTGGTTGTATAGAAGTCAAAGCTTCATGTGTTAAAGCTGCATTCTCTCTCCTGACCACCAGGGGGCGACTCCTCTGGTTGTATAGAAGTCAAAGCTTCATGTGTTAAAGCTGCATTCTCTCTCCTGACCACCAGGGGGCGACTCCTCTGGTTATATAGAAGTCAAAGCTTCATGTGTTAAAGCTGCATTCTCTCTCCTGCCCACCAGGGGGCGACTCCTCTGGTTGTATAGAAGTCAAAGTTCATGTGTTAAAGCTGCATTCTCTCTCCTGACCACCAGGGGGCGACTCCTCTGGTTGTATAGAAGTCAAAGCTTCATGTGTTAAAGCTGCATTCTCTCTCCTGCCCACCAGGGGGCGACTCCTCTGGTTGTATAGAAGTCAAAGTTTCATGTGTTAAAGCTGCATTCTCTCTCCTGATCACCAGGGGGCGACTCCTCTGGTTGTATAGAAGTCTATAGAAAATGACTCTACTTCTCTCTTGATTTATTCCCTCAGTAAACAGTAAATGCTTTAGGGCGGGGCTACAAGGTGATTGACAGTTCTGTTGGCAGGCAGAAAGCACATCAACACATTCTCACTCACAACTCGTTAAAGACGGACACAAAATGTCGCTCTACATTGTCTACACATGTCCCGCTTCACCAAGACGGTCCGGTCCGCACCGCTGCACCGATCCGCCGGTCGATCTCCCGCTCCATCTTACCCTCATCCCCGCCGCTTCACACTCGGCTGCAAATCGCCCCAGTGAATGCTGGAGGTCATGGCCTGAAGAGGCCAACGGGACCACGTCATCTGCAAACAGCAGAGAGGCGATCCCGAGACCCCCGAACCCGACGTTCTCCTCCCCCCGGCTGCGCCTAGATATCCTGTCCATGAAAGTCCCGAACAGGACCGGTGATAAAGGGCAGCCCTGGCGGAGGCCAACACCCACCGGGAACGCGTCTGACTTATTGCCGAGAATACGAACACAGCTCCTACTGCAGTCGTACAGAGATCGGATGGCCCGTTGTAACGGGTCCGGCACCCCATACTCCCGCAGCACCCCCCACAAAAAACCCCGAGGGACCCGGTCGAAGGCCTTCTCCAAGTCCACAAAACACATGTAGACTGATTGGGCAAACTCCCAGAGCCCCTCCAGTAGTCTGAGAGGGTAAAGAGCTGGTCCACTAATCCACGACCGGGACGGAATCCGCACTGCTCCTCTTGAATCCGAGGTTCGACAATCAGTCGGAGCCTCCTTTCCAGCACCCTGCATACACTTTCCCCGGGAGGCTGAGTAGTTTGATACCCCGATAGTTCGAGCACACTCTCTGGTCCCCCTTTTTGAAAATGGGAACCACCACCCCGGTCTGCCAGTCCATGGGCACTGTTCCCGACCCCCATGCGACATTGAAAAGGCGTGTCAGCCAAGACAGCCCAACAACGTCCAGCGCCTTCAGCATCTCAGGGCGGATCTCATCCCCCCGGCGCCACCAAGGAGCTTTTTGACTACCTTAGTGGCCTCTGCTAAGGATATGGGTGCGACCCACCCGAGTCTTCAGGTGCTGCCTCCTCTCTAGAGGACATGTTGGCCGGGTTTAGGAGTTCCTCAAAGTGCTCTTTCCACCGCCCGACGATGTCCCCCATCCGGGTCAGCAGTCCCCCCCCCCGTGCTGAGCACAGCCTGGGGTAAGCCCTGCTTTCCCTTCCTGAGCCGTCGGATGGTTTGCCAGAACTTCCTTGAGGCCAACTGAAAGTCCTTCTCCATGGCCTCCCCGAACTCCTCCCATGCCCGAGTTTTAGCGTCCGCGACCACCGCAGCTGCTTCAGGAGACCCCCGAGCCAACCAGGCCCGAAAGACCTCCTTCTTCAGTTTGACGGCTTCCCTCACCCCCGGTGTCCACCACCGGGTTCTCGGGTTACCGCCACGACAGGCACCGGTGACCTTCTGACCTCAGCTCCTAGCGACCGCGTCCACAATAGAGGCTTTGAACATGGTGCATGGTGCAACAATGATTCCATGTCCCCAGCCTCCCTTGGGATGTGTGAGAAGTTCTTCCGGAGGTGGGAGTTGAAGACCTCCCGGACAGGATCCTCCGCCAGACGTTCCCAGTTCACCCTCACTACACGTTTGGGCTTGCCGGCTCTTTCCAGCCGGCTCCCCCGCCATCTGATCCAACTCACCACCAGGTGGTGATCAGGTGACATCTCTGCTTCTCTCTTCACCCGAGTGTCCAAGAGATACGGCCGCAGATCAGATGATACGGCTACAAACTCGATCATTGATCTCCGGCCTCAGGTGTTCTGGTACCAGGTACACTGATGAGCCACCTTATGTTCCAACATGGTGTTCGTTATGGACAAACTGTGACGAGCAGAGAAGTCCAACAGCGGAGAATCAGAGGGTCGCCTCCCTGTGCCTACGGGTTGCGGGGAGTAAGGCTCTGACTGGTGTTTGTGCCAATGCACCAAACGGCAGTTCAGAGTATCGGCCTTCTTGGAGTCGGTGGGAGGTCCTGGAAAGGCCTCCTGCCGACTCCATCGTTCTCCTGGGAGACTTCAACGCTCACGTGGGCAACGACAGAGAAACCTGGAGGGGGTGAACAGGAGGAACGGCTTGCCTGATCTGAACCCGAGTGGTGTTTACGAAACCTAACTAAGTATTTCATCATCTTTATTGAACCTAACTAAGTATTTCATCATCTTTATTAAACCTAACTAAGTATTTCATCATCTTTATTAAACCTAACTAAGTATTACATCATCTTTATTAAACCTAAATAAGTATTTCATCATCTTTACTAAACCTAACTAAGTATTACATCATCTTTATTAAACCTAACTAAGTATTTCATCATCTTTATTAAACCTAACTAAGTATTTCATCATCTTTATTAAACCTAACTAAGTATTTAATTATCTTTATTAAACCTAACTAAGTATTTCATCATATTTATTAAACCTAACTAAGTAGAATCACAGTCATAATCCTTATGAATAACCATGATGCCTTCAGGAGCCCTCGTTCTTCTGGGTGCTGACGCCAAATGATCCTCTTCAGACAGGAAATGACACCACGTTCACCCGGAGGAGGAGGAGGAAGAGGAGGAGGAGGAGGAGGGGGAGGAAGAGGAGGAGGAGGAGGAGGGGGAGGAAGAGGGGGAGGAAGAGGAGGAGATGATTCAGATCCCTGCAGGCTGCAGTCGGTGGACGGTGAGACGCTGTGGACGCAGCTGATGGGTGAGAACACAAAAACGGATCTTTTACAGCAAACAGAGACTAGAATGACATTTAATCTCCATTTCTGAGGTTTTCTTATGCGAAAAGTGGCTTTTTTCTGGTGGTTGTTTATTTGGAAATGTGTGTTTTATTGTTCGTCCCCTGAACTAACAATCTTAAAGTTGAAGATCAGCAGCAGGGAGTTAAAAAAACTACAACTTTATTACTTTTATATCAATTCATGTCTTAAGGTGCTTTAAAAATGTTCAGCTTCATGAGAAAAGACGAAAGTTTGATTGTCTGGAGTTAATTCTAGATTCTAGATTTAATGAAAAATATGTCGTCTACTGGAATTAAAGAATAATTTGCTAAATGGGGGAAAACAATTAATTTGCATGATTGTGAATATATTTAATCTGGTTATTCTCTAAAATATATAAAAGTCAGATAAATTAAATAGTGCAGTTGCCTTTGACTCTGAATCTGACCTCAGATTAATTAAAACAAAGAGTAAATTCTGCTTCCTGTCTGGAAATGTATAAAAAAAACTTTAAATAAGCCGACATTAAATAAAAAAAAAAAATTAAAATTGATTATGAAAAAAAAGTAATTTAATCTCCAAGACTCTTAAATGCCTGATTTGATAAATAAATAAAATATAATTTAAGATTTAAAAAACAAACACAAGATTGTGACGTGAAGTCTCTCTTAAATTGATTGTTTTGTTTTTAAAATAAATTGAGATTATATGATTTATTAATATTCTGTTCTGTTAAAGGTTTTATTTACATTATTTACATGATGTTCGTCAACACAACAGGAATGTTTTCAAAATGTCTTTAATTGTAATTATCTATCGTTGCTGTTGTGACGTAATGAATGTGTTTATTAGCATTATTATAATAAACAAAAACACATGTTGTGTTGACTAACATATTGTTTTATTTGATCATTAATTTAACTTTTTAGTTTAGTGAAACAAATCCTCATCTAGTTCCTTTATTTATTCTGGAAGCTGAAGATATATTGTTTTATTAAATCTAGATGTTTATATGTATACCTCTTAAATGCATAGAAACAAGAAGTGCAGCTGGTTTGATTTTACTATTTAATGAAAGTTAAATTAAGTCTAAATTACTTACAAATAAAAGAAAGTAAAACCACTAGTTTTTTGATAGGAAACCATTAATTTACTTTTATAACTCGCACGTTTTGTGTGTTTTTTTGCAGCATTTATGAGGCCTGAGGTCACGTTCAAAGACTATAAATGATAATAATGAATTGATAATTCATTGAGAGGTTCTGGGACAGAGGACGTCGTGTGTGCAGATTGTAAAGCCCTCTGAGGCCAATTTGTAATTTGTGATTTTGGGCTATACAAAAATAAATTGAATTGACTTGAATTGAATAATAAATCGATAATGGCGCT
Organism: Ophiodon elongatus; assembly: GCA_016806645.1. Lineage (NCBI taxonomy): Eukaryota > Metazoa > Chordata > Actinopteri > Perciformes > Hexagrammidae > Ophiodon > Ophiodon elongatus. The sequence goes on from JACSYO010001579.1 coordinate 91,066, forward strand.
GTTATTCAGTCTCGTGTCTCCGCCGCGCAGAGCAGAGCTACGGGGAGGTGAACCAGCTGGGCGGGATGTTCGTTAACGGCCGGCCGCTGCCCAACCCGGTGCGGCTGCGCATCGTGGAGCTGGCGCAGCTGGGCATGCGTCCGTGCGACATCAGCCGCCAGCTGCGCGTCTCCCACGGCTGCGTGTCCAAGATCCTGGCGCGCTACCACGACACCGGCTCCATCCTGCCCGGGGCCATCGGCGGCAGCAAGCCCCGGGTCACCACCCCGGCCGTGGTGGAGAGCATCCGGGACTACAAGCAGGGCGACCCGGGCATCTTCGCCTGGGAGATCCGGGACCGGCTGCTGTCGGACGGCGTGTGCGACAAGTACAACGTGCCGTCCGTCAGCTCCATCAGCCGGATACTCAGGCACAAGCTCGGGGCTCTCTCACCGCCGTGCGAGAGCATCAAACCGGGCCCGGCCCAGCTGCAGTACGGACACGGGGTCTACCCGTACTCCCCGTACACCACCGGGCCCGCGGGCGGGACGCACCCCGGGACCAGGACCGGCAGCGGGCACGCCGGACACGTGGGCCTGCCGCGGAGCTGGCACAACATCCTGGGCATCCGAGCCTTCATGGACCCGGCAGGTCGGTGGAGACATTTAATGTTGACTGGTCTAATTATATATCTGCTTTCATGAGCTTTATTCATGTTTACAATAGAGATTAATACCCTAAATAAAGTTAAATAATGAAATCGAGTAGAAATCGATATCTTCGATTGATCATTTTACACAAATCTCTCCAGAATTCTGCAATTTATGATCCAAATGTAGAGTTTAAAACAAAAGTTATGTTTGTTTTATGAATGTTTGTCCAAAAGTAAAAAAAGAAGAAGATTATAATAAAACTTTTAAATAATTTAAAAGCCAAAAAATACACATTATTGTCTTTACAGGAATTTTAAGTGAGTTTCGAAATAAAAACATAAATAAAAACTTGATTTACACCAAAAATATAGTCTTTAGTTTTTTTTATTATTATATTTTTTAGTGAGATATTTATTTATTTATTGTTGGTGTAAAATTATTCAAACTTAAACATATTGAATGAGCATAAATATAGAAAAAAAGAGTTGCAGATTGTACATTCTTCCCAAAATTCCCAGAAGAATTTAAATAATAACTCAAACAAAACATAATTTCATAGTTGGTAACAAATAATAACAATAATATGTGTTATCATTATTATTATTGATGTTTTAATGCATCTTCTTCACCCATAATCACAAAAATATAATAATATTGGGATTTTTGGGCTCATATATTTATAATGTTTGACATTAAATCAGCTGCTCATGTTTCTACTCTTTCATTTAGTTTTATTCCTTTAACCTGCAGAACTTTGGCCATTTTTGTACCTAAAGACTAACACATATTTTATATTATATTATATTATTCAAACCTGCACATTAAAACAAGTAAATATAAAAGAAGGAGAGAACAATAAAGGATATTTATGTACCTTATGTATAAAATATCTATTATATTTTACCTATTCTTTACAGTTTTTCTAATATTTTTGTTATCAGTTTTTTAGTTTTTTATGTTCATCGGTCTGAAATTGTTTTTTGTTTGTTTACAATTACTGTTTTAACTTGGTGTCTAACTCTTTATGAGACATTATAAAGGGGACAAAAGAAGATATGGAGAAAGTTTTAATGAATTTACATCTTTTTGTAATTCAACAGTTTAGCTGAATTTTAGTTTTTTGTCTAAAGTCTGATGCTCAAAAAATCTGGATATTTCCATTATATACTATTTATTTCATCAGAATTTTCTCGAGTAAAACAGGAAACTTGTTCATTAAATAAATATATTTGAAGATTGAATACATGACTTGAACTGGACGGATCTTTTAAGGTCTCAAAAGACTTTTGTCAAACTAACAGCTACAGATATGAGCCCAAAATGTAAAATGATTAATTGTTAATTCAATGTCAACTGTTTTCTTCTTTCAGCTCTGTGTGGGTCTGATGGACACTCAGCTAAAATGGAGGACTGGACCAGTTTGACCAGTTTGACCAGTATGAGCAGCAGCAGGCCGTTTCCCTCCGGAGTCAATGGAGCGGAGAAAACCAGCAACGAGCCGGACATCAAATACCATCAGCAGGTACGTAAAATATACATTAATTAACAATTGATGTCTAGTTGGACAAAAAAGGAAACAGAAAATGTTAAATTAAAGAGCGATTTCTAAATAAATGGCTATAAAATGTATTATTATTTTAAATACGTGGTAGAATTTAGAACTCAATCTGAAAATACAGTTATTAAAACAGCTCAATTTATACAAAAATATATATTTTCTTTAAAGGAAAATACATTTTTGAGCAGTTGTTTTCTGATTTTAAAACCAATCAGCCAATCAGAGCCCAGTGTTTTTTCCGTTGCCATGGTGATTCACAGTAAAGAGTCTTTTCTTACTCTGGGATGTCGGTTTTGGGGCCTCGAAAGTGATGACGAGGGGAAGCGAGAACATTTAAAGGAAGTTTTGGGAAAATTAGTTTTTAATTCTGGACCTTTTGTGCAATTCGTAGACATTTTTTTGAAAGTCTGGATATTTTTTGGACAATTTTGAAAATTTTGCTAGTTTGCTTTTTTTTTTTTTTAAACATGACATTTTTTTTTTTTTTTGGGATTCAAGCAGCGAGTCCCCGGTTTGATTCCCGGCTGGCTGGACTCTGGTGATTCTCTCTTCCCCCACATGTCTCGTCTCTCCACTAACTCTCTCAAATAAAGGCATCAAATGCCCCAAAAAATATATCTTTGAAGGTCTGTTTCTAGATTCGAGGACATTTTTGGACACTTTTAGAAAAGTGAGAAAAGTTCTGAAATTAAATTGAACATTTATGGAAAGACGACAATTTCAGAAATTTTGTCTTTTTCTGGATTCAACAGTATTTCTTAGGGCAGTGAGCAAATTTATGAATGAATTTATATATAAATTACATCAGAAATTAATTTTTTTGAAGTTAAGGGTGATTTTACAGAGCGAGGACGTTTTTAGATTCGAAAACATTTATGAAGAGTAAGGACATTTGGGGGGGGGGGGGGGGGGGCGTCCTCATTCTCTCTTGTCTCCTAATTGATTTCTTTCCCCTTCAGTCTTCGTCCAGTCTGCCCGGTTACGTCTCAGCTTGTGCGTATTCTCCACCGCACCAGTACGGCATGTACGGAGGTCCAGCAGCCAACTACATGAGCTCCGGACACCACTGGCAGCCCCAATCCCCCAGTCTCACTCCCAGTCTCACCCCACCACCCCAGTCTCACTCCCAGTCTCACTCCCAGTCTCACCCCCAGTCTCACTCCCAGTCTCCCTCAGAGTCCTGCAGATTTTAACCCCGCAACATCCTTTAAACCTCCACAAAGAGAAGGTGAGACTGATTGTTTTGGGCTTTTCTTTCTCCCAATTGCTCCTCCAGACCTCTGTTGATATCCACAGTTGTATTTCAGTACTTTCATCCTGTATTTTAAGCTCTAAAAACACATTTATTTTCCGCTAAATGCTGCGTTTCTCTGCTCAACAACCACTAATGTTTGTGTTTTTAAGGAACACGGTTGAGTTTAAAACGGTCACAAATTACACGGAGCAGAAACCGGTTCAGGAAAAAAAAAAGGAAATGTCTTTAGTTTGGACATCGCTCAAGCAGAAAATACAGATGGTGTCATAAACCATATCTGCAGGATGAATTATGATTAATGAGAGGTGTAGAAAAGTCACCTTCGATATATGTATTTTAATGTCTGTTCCTAAGGAAGGAAAAACAAACCAATGTTCAAATGAAGTTCAAAATACTGATCGTACATGTGATCTCCGACCAGCAGCTTCAGGCCTCATTACCGCTGCTCACAAACACACAACCAGTTCTTCTCCAAGCAGCAAACAGATAAAATCAGCTCCAACGGTTCTGAGTTTAAATCTTATATACACAACTATTCTACTTTAATTCAAATTGATTAACAGCAACATGGGCAATAAAAACCAATGATCATTAATAAAGCAAATACACGACAATGACTATTCTATTTAACCTAGTTCATGCTCACCTTATGAAAACCAATACAAAGGGCTTTTTATTAAAAATTCTACATTTTATTCATATTTTTTTAATTTTAGGTTGAAGTTAAAGGATAAATCTGGTGATTTTGAATATGTTTCTTACTGTCAGTACCTCGTAGCTCTTCTTCCTCCGATTAAACGAGCCTCGCTGTTCCTAGTTTGTCTTGATTCAAACCCACGACCAAAATGAAACGACACACGAGACACGAGAATGATGACGAGTGATTTCCTCCCTGTTGTTTCCTCGGCAGATGACCGGAAGCCTCAGAGTCCTCCGTACAAACACCACAGATTGTCTTCGACGTCGTGACGCCTCGGAGGAAACACGAGACGATGTTTGATGTGACGCTGAAAGACTAAAAGTCAGGTTTTTTGTTTCTGAGGAGAGTCGAAGGGATTTCTTTTTCGCTGCTGCAGAAGAAGAACCGAAGGAAAAACACTCTCCCGTGACTGTTAAAACTCTTCCTTTCAGGGCTTTATTTAGGGGTTTGTTCTGCTTCCCGAGACGAGCAGCACACAGACGTGTGGTGAAGGAGAAATACACCAAATGCAACCAAAAATGTAAAATACATCACCTGTCTTTTTTAAATTTTAAAAACAAAAATAGTCTGTTTTTTTGTTGTTGTTTTAAAGCAATAACTTTAAAATTTTAGGAGTCAGAAGTGAACAGTTAGATGAGAAGATCGATATATTACTCTCGTGCCTATTTGTTGAATATGAAGCTAGCAGCCATTTAGCTTAGCTTAGCATAGCATAAAAACTGGAAACAGGGAAACAGCTGTCCAAAGGTAACAAAATCCATGTACCCGCACACCTCTACCACCACTAATTAACATATATCTTGTTTTATCCTTTGGTTTTAGTTCCCGTTAATTGACCCTTCACTAAGCCCCTCCCCCCCCAATGGAGCCCAAACTGTCACTAACTGCAGTCCCCGAATAAGTATTATCTAATTCTTGGAGAAACTAAAAGGTTATTTAAGGGAGAAGCAGACAGAAAGGTTTGAAGGATATATTCAGGATGTTAAAACGGATTCAACAGTGAAAACAGGTTTAAAAAGATAAAGTTCACTCATTAGGTCTTTATTCAATCATTAGGTATTTATTCAATTATTAGGTCTTTATTCAATTATTAGGTCTTTATTCAATCATTAGACCTTTATTCAATCATTAGATCTTTATTCACTCATTAGGTCTTTATTCAATTATCAGGTCTTTATTTAATTATTAGGTCTTTATTCAATTATTAGATCTTTATTCAATTATTAGGTCTTTATTCAATCATTAGGTCTTTATTCAATTATTAGATCTTTATTCAATTATTAGGTCCATTAGATCTTTATTCAATTATTAGGTCTTTATTCAATCATTAGATCTTTATTCAATTATTAGGTCTTTATTCAATCATTAGATCTTTATTCAATTATTAGATCTTTATTCAATTATTAGGATCTTTATTCAATTATTAGGTCTTTATTCAATCATTAGGTCTTAGATCTTTATTCAATTATTAGATCTTTACATTAGATCTTTATTCAATTTAGATCTTATTAGGTCTTTATTCAATTATTAGGTCTTTATTCAATTATTAGATCTTTATTCAATCATTAGATCTTTATTCAATTATTAGATCTTTATTCAATCATTAGGTCTTTATTCAATCATTAGGTCTTTATTCAATTATTAGGTCTTTATTCAATTATTAGATCTTTATTCAATCATTAGGTCTTTATTCAATTATTAGATCTTTATTCAATCATTAGGTCTTTATTCAATCATTAGGTCTTTATTCAATTATTAGATCTTTATTCAATCATTAGGTATTTATTCAATCATTAGGTATTTATTCAATCATTAGATATTTAGCAGGAGAGTGGTGGTGTCGATCTTCTCATCAAACTAAAGCCAAATAAGCATTTTTCCCTAATTAGTCAAAGCTTTGCTTGAAGTTCCATATTTTTTCCATATTTGTAATGAAACATTTAAATTGCATTGGAATTGTATCATCTTGGTAAATATTTTGGTAAAGCTGTAAATATATTTTTCTATCAATGTGCTTAATAAAGACATGCAATAGAAAATGTATGTCGGTGGTATTGAGTTTTCCAGATGCAGAGCAAAGAATGATAAATGGTCAAATATAATCATTAATATATATGTTCAGTCTAAACTTCAACTAGAAAATATCCAGTATTTATTTCCAGTATTAAAGTTTTTGACAATATTTATATAAAATAAAGTTGTCAAAAGTTTTGCAGAATCACTAAATATTAACGATATTTCATACGTATAAGAAAATGTATTTTGTTACTCTTCCATTGAAGGTAACAGCAGCTAATCTCTACTGCCATGTTAACTTTATCGATTTATGTTAATTAATCAAACTACCTCAAACAAAGCAAATCTTACAGATGATATTTATCTTTTTTTAATCATAGTTTTACCCAACTGAAAGTCTAAAATGTTCAAACTTATTTAACCAAATTACAAAAATCCCATACGAAAATACAGAATGTAACAATAAATAATATAATTTAAATGTGAAATGTCCTGAAACACACATGAAACCATATATTGTGAATATTGTTCACATCTGAAACAGCGGAATGTAATATATGAAAACCCCCGTGCGCCTTTATGTAATTTATCACGTGTGAAATTGTGTTAAAAAAGTGAAATGTAATGCTTATTTTTGTCTAAACTCTTTAGGTTTATATATATATATATATATATATATATATAAACTAAACAGAAATTCAGCAAAAAAAACAACCAAACCTGAAAGAACTCAGAAAACAAGTCTCCGACTCATTGCAGGTAAGAAGAAGCTCCCAGCAGGTAAACAAACAAAAGGTGTAAGGCGATCCATCAGGAAACAGCTCAAAGTAAACATCCATTAATACCCGAGCAATCTGAGTGGTGCTGAGACTGACGGAGCACCGGCTCTTTGTTTCAAGCTGTCTCTTTGAGGCCTTTAGGAAGCCGGTTTAAGTCCCGAATCTCTTCCCTGTGATGGGCTTTGTGTCTGAAGACCTCCACCTGGAGTCACTTCTGCTTTGAGGGAATTCGTTTTTTCATAGTTTGTGCCGTCGCTCCCCAATCGGTAGGAATGAAAATGTTCTCATTCCTGAGATCGGGGCAACGCCACGATGTCGAGGCTTCGGTGATGAAACGCGATCAGACAAACCGGCAGATAAAACCCTACAACGTTTTTGGAAAAGAAAAAGAAGGTGAACAATAAGATTAGAGTTTGGGTTTTGCACATGTACTGCACCTGCTGGATTACAGATTATATTTGTATTCATACTGCACCCGCTGGATTACAGATTATATTTGTATTCATACTGCACCCGCTGGATTACAGATTATATTTGTATTCATACTGCACCTTTAACAGCTGGATTAGAGCTTGTGTTTAATATTTATACTACAATTTTAACAGCTGGATTAGAGCTTGTGTTTTATATTTATACTACAATTTTAACAGCTGGATTAGAGTTTGTGTTTTATATTTATACTGCAACTTTAACAGCTGGATTAGAGTTTGTGTTTTATATTTATACTGCAATTTTAACAGCTGGATTAGAGTTTGTGTTTAATATTTATACTACATAATTAACAGCTGGATTAGAGCTTGCGTTTTATATTTATACTTCACCTTTAACAGCTGGATTAGAGATTATATTTGTATTCATCTGCAACTTTAACAGCTGGATTAGAGCTTGTGTTTTATATTTATATTGCAACTTTAACAGCTGGATTAGAGCTTGTGTTTTGCTCTTGTACTTTAGCTTTATTATAGATTATAGTTTGTGTTTTGTATTTATACTGCACCTTTAACAGCTGGATTACACTTCATGTTTTGCTCTTTTACTCCACCTCTAACCACACAAAACCTTTTTTGTGTTTACAGGTGTTGGAAACTACAAAACACAAGTTTTTGTACAAATATGACACACGTCAGCTTTCGGTTTAGTTGTGCTCGGGAATCTCCCGTCTGATGTCTGTGATGTTTGTGATGTTAGTGCCTCGGTGTGGTTGATGTATAATTAATCATTCCTGATCGCTGACATCATGCAGACATTAATCACATTGTTAACACCTCCCTCTTGTTCGTGACTGAACCCCGTGTGGTTTCATCTCAGCGCTCCGTTGCAGCCTTTGCCGGTGTACCGTGACAATTACCACAAAACAACAACGTGTTGCAACACCAGGAATCAATTATGACGGCTCACCTTGTCAGACACAGAATCTCCTTTCTTTTTTCTCATGTGAACAAAGTTTACCGAAGTGTGAGACGTTCTTTTTAAACACGATTATTCTGTTGTTGTTATCTTTCACGAAGCACCCGTTGCCACTTACATACCAAATATTCCATTTATATTTACTCTTTTCCCGGTTTATTAGGTACAACTAATCGGTGTAGTCTGATACAAAAGTCCTGCAATAAATCCTTCATGAAGGCAACACAAACTATATGCTCTTGTATATGCTTTGGCATTTTATTCACGTAATTAAGAACGAGGAAGTAAGAGAACATAAACCGGCGGGAGTGGAGGTGGATGGGTCCAACGCACGGCGATCTTTCCTCCAGGAGACCGCTGGAGAGCTAATTCTCAATTTAAATGTATTTGTCACGTAACTTGCACACTTCAGTAACGGCTCTATTTGATCCCAAACGACGATCTTTTCCAAAACCTCACTAACTAGTTTTGTTGCCTAAACCTAATTAAGTATCTCACTGTCTTTTGTTTCCTGTGAAGATGGAAGTTCATTTACAAAAAAGAAAGAAAAAGATTGTATTCATGTAAAGATAGATAGATAGATAAATACTTTATTAACTCCGCAAGGGGAAATTGTTTCGGTACAGCAGCATTTTTTCATAAGAAAAGACATTTTTTTACATGAAAAGAACAATATATACAAAATAGAATAATAATAATAAGAAAAAGAAGAAAATAAGAAACATGCACAATATATACAATAAATAGAATAGAATAATAATATTGAATTAAATTAAATTAAATTAAAGAGCGGAAATTGACAAATGTTGCTGGACTTTTGTAGGAAAATGCAAAGAAAAATGAGGAGTGACTTTTGGATAGATATCATAAGAACGGTTTTATGATGATACGTTATCCTGACACGTCCAAACCGACGTTAGATTGGTACGTAGAGCCTCATATTCCTAAATTTAGGAGCTCTGACCGAGCTGCTGCATGTGATTTTTGGGGATGAGATTGTGTCGGTGCAACCCGAAGAAGCATGATTCCAGCTTACGGTTACTGAACCACTTAAATATGAATATTTTAAAAGAAGATTTAAGATTTAAGACTTCAAAATGTCCATAACCAAGTACTTTGAGTTGCTTGAACATAACCATAAAATTGTTTTTAGTCGTCAAAGATTCCAGGAAAAACTAATAAATTCACTCAACTTTAACATTTTGAGTAATTCTCGGATGTGTTGATTGATTATGTAATTTGAGATTAAACAGATTTCCGTCCACATATGCCTCTGGGGAAGATGATTTTGAACGATAGTTGTCAGCTTCATACATGCAGAACACCTGTAAAACCGGTTAAAAAAAAAACATTAGATATCATCTTCAAGATAATATTTGTCGTATTTCTGTCGTGGGACCGTCCCAGAGAAGAGCCGCAGAATTCAGGTAACATCACAAAGTTAAAGCGCCCAGAAAAAAAGACACGTGATGTTCATATGTATTCTGCACGTCGAAGACGATGACTTTACGAAAAAAACACAAGCACAACTGGCTCGGAGTCAGATTAGAGACGGTTCCCACAGATCTCACCTCGATAACCCTCATGCTGTCTCTTACCCTCTGATAGCATCTCTGACGGATAGCTTGTACAGCGGAGTGATGACAGGCGGGCTAACGACGCTGTGAGGGAACCGGTTCGCGTTGCACGATCACCAATGCCATCTCAACTATTTGGCCGTCTTCCACCCTGTTGACATGAGACGTCTGCGTTCTCAGGCGACGCTTTTCCTCCCGTCAGCTCGTCTTTGTGTTGCTGTGAATGTTTTGTGTCGGTTGCTTTGTCAGAGGTTTGTCTGGTAGAAAGATGTTTCTGCAGCAGAATGGCTGGCGTGATGTAGAGCAGCACCTCTTCTGTTAGGATAATAACTCTGAAACACCACGGTGGTACTGAGAGAGCTGGATAGCATCGCTGCCAATTTATCTTAGTGGTCAACTGCGGTACTGCAGCAAAACAAAAAAAAACACCAGAAAACGAGAGGGTTGTATATTATTTTAAATTCTTGTTGTAGGGAATGCAGGCTGTTCTCATCCAGCGTTCGTAGCTATACCTAACGAAGAAAAACAAGCACTGTAATTCGTAGAAATAAAATCTTATGTAATCCACGCGATCGTGAACCAGGAAGTGTCAAGCGGACGGGAGTGAGGAAGTCTGGGTCAAACATAAAAATGGTCTTTCATCCAAGAGACCATTGATCGTGAAATGAGGATTCAGCGTTGATATTATTTCTCGCGTAACTTACGTACTTCTGTAACGGCACTTCAGTGGTTATCTTAACCCAGACGAGAATCTTTTCAGAAATCTAACCAACTATTTGTGTTGCCTAAACCAACTAAGTGGTTAGTGTTCTTTTGAAAAGACTGTATGATTGCAACGAGCTGAAATTTACACGTTTTGCTGGACTCACATGGGAAAACGCATGAAAAAATGAGAAGTAACTTTTCTTAAGATATCACATATCATTCTCATTGAGAATACATTGAGAGTCATTGAGGGGAGGATCTGGCGGCATCTAGTGGTGAGGTTTGAGGTTTGCAACCAACTGAAACTTCTCCGGTTTGCCGAGCGTGGAGGACATCTATGGTACCATAAACTCATGTTTACAATGTTTACTGAGGGAATAAATAAAGAGAGAAGTAATTTTCTATAGACTTATATACAACCAGAGGAGTCGCCCCCTGGTGGTCAGGAGAGAGAATGCAGCTTTAACACATGAAGCTTTGACTTCTATACAACCAGAGGAGTCGCCCCCTGGTGGTCAGGAGAGAGAATGCAGCTTTAACACATGAAGCTTTGACTTCTATACAACCAGAGGAGTCGCCCCCTGGTGGACAGGAGAGAGATGTTGCTGCCTGGAACAGATTAGATGATAATCTTAATAGATGTAATGAAACGGACACTTTGACCTATAGGTGTGAATATCTGAGCAAACCTTTAAGAAGTCTTTTCAAATCCTTCGTATGCAATCAACAAGAACTACAAGGAATTAACAATGCCATTTCCCCCGTGTCTTCGTATTCGTCTCCCTATCCAGTACATTTGGTTAAACTGGTTGTTTTTATTTACAACCTGTCTGATTGTTCGACATCTCACATGATGCACTTCTGCTGTCCCACACGAACCAAAGGCCCTGAGCTGTGGATCTCAGCCGATCACCTGATCTTTCACCTGCGCTGTTGATCTGTTAATCCTGCAGATCTGAGCTCACACACATCAACAGAAACTCTCACCATATTTGACCTGAGGATTAACACTGAAAGGCTTTTAAAATACTTCAGCGGAGGGGAGGAGGGGGGAGGCGGTTCTTCCGGCCGAGTAAAACTCTCAGGTTTCAGTGGAGGTACCTGAAGGCATCACAATGCTGCTCATTAAAGCCTCCAGCACACAGTATCTCACCCTCTTTAATGTATCAATGCGGGGAGAATCGGCTGAGCGTTTGTTTTGTGTTTCATCCCAGACTTCTTCATTTCGTTTCATTAAACAAAAAGACGTGAAACTTTCTCCACCTGTGCAGGTTTTCCCTTCTTTTAAAGGAGCAGTGAAGCGTGCCGAGCCTCCGCTGTGCTCTGCTTCTCACCAGGCATGTTGCAACGAGTCGGGACGCCACGAAGAAGAGTGGAAGTAACTAATTACACTTAGTGGAGTCGTGGAGCTTTGTGGTGACTATTTTGGAGCATTAGTTTAAAGTCCTGGGTTTCAGTTTTACCGCAGTCCTTGTGGGCTTTAAGTTTAATATTTTAAATTCTCATTTATTTCATTGGTGCATCCAATAAAATGAATAAAATGGCGTTTCCAGTTGAGCTACAGAGTTCATCTTGTTTTGAGGAGTTGAATCACGCGGCAACCGAGTGAAGCTAATGCGGAAGTGTTTGAAATCGAAGGCTTTGTAACATCAGTCCACAAATTACTGGGAGACGTCACGATGACCGCCTCCACGTCTTAGACGCAGTCCTGTGGTTGGAATCGATGTAAAACGTAGCAAACACACGTTTTCCTGTCAAAGTTCCAAAGAGCACGAAGCTGCTTGTCTCCACCGACTGAGACTGGAAGTAACTCTCCTGGTGAAGCTGGAGGCCGAGAGGAGACGGGACCACACAGGTCAGAGCCGAATGTCTTCTCCGCCTCTCGTCAGGCCGTCTGACGTTTTAAAAGCTCCCAGCGGAGGAAGACGGGGTCACTGAGCAGCTGATCGCTTGTCGTTCGTCAGGAGCGAAGAGGAGGAGCACGGACGAAGAGGAATAATAAGAGACGACATGATTGATTCAGATGACTGCAGCTTAGGTATTTACGCTCAGTCGCTGAGTATTTTCCATTCGAGACTCCAGCGAATCGCTAACATGGATGTGTTGAAGGCAGCGGAACACAGAAGATCCTAAAAAGGAAGTTCGATCACCTCCTGTCCGCATGTCGAAGTCTGGTCAGTGCCGCTCGGCGTCTCGATACCGACGCACGAGGCCCTTTACCGTCTTCATGAAAACGAACTAACTCCAATTTAAACCCATCCTCGTCATTGTTTGTGTCGTCACTGCATTCTCTCTCCTGACCACCAGGGGGCGAGATAATGCAGCTATAACACATGAAGCTTTGACTTCTATACAACCAGAGGAGTCGCCCCCTGGTGGTCTGGAAAGAGAATGCAGCTTTAACACATGAAGCTTTGACTTCTACACAACCAGAGGAGTCGCCCCCTGGTGGTCAGGAGAGAGAATGCGGCTTTAACACATGAAGCTTTGACTTCTATACAACCAGAGGAGTCACCCCTTGGTGGTCAGGAGAGAGAATGCAGGTTTAACACATGAAGCTTTGACTTCTATACAACCAGAGGAGTCACCCCCTGGTGGTCAGGAGAGAGAATGCAGCTTTAACACATGAAGCTTTGACTTCTATACAACCAGAGGAGTCGCCCTCTGGTGGTCAGGAGACAGAATGCATCTTTAACACATGAAGCTTTGACTTCTATACAACCAGAGGAGTCGCCCCCTGGTGGTCAGGAGAGAGAATGCAGCTTTAACACATGAAGCTTTGACTTCTATACAACCAGAGGAGTCGCCCCCTGGTGGTCAGGAGAGAGAATGCAGCTTTAACACATGAAGCTTTGACTTCTATACAACCAGAGGAGTCGCCCCCTGGTGGTCAGGAGAGAGAATGCAGCTTTAACACATGAAGCTTTGACTTCTATACAACCAGAGGAGTCGCCCCCTGGTGGTCAGGAGAGAGAATGCAGCTTTAACACATGAAGCTTTGACTTCTATACAACCAGAGGAGTCGCCCCCTGGTGGTCAGGAGAGAGAATGCAGCTTTAACACATGAAGCTTTGACTTCTATACAACCAGAGGAGTCGCCCCCTGGTGGTCAGGAGAGAGAATGCAGCTTTAACACATGAAGCTTTGACTTCTATACAACCAGAGGAGTCGCCCCCTGGTGGTCAGGAGAGAGAATGCAGCTTTAACACATGAAGCTTTGACTTCTATACAACCAGAGGAGTCGCCCCCTGGTGGTCAGGAGAGAGAATGCAGCTTTAACACATGAAGCTTTGACTTCTATACAACCAGAGGAGTCGCCCCCTGGTGGACAGGAGAGAGAATGCAGCTTTAACACATGAAGCATCGACTTCACTCGGCATAACCGGAGGTTGCTGCCTGCCTAAACCTTAACGCCACCGTTTCCCAACGTTATCCCGGTTTTAAGCCTGATTTATTCTTGACTCCTCCGCGAGGATTGCGTACTAGAAGGCAAAGACTGCTGGTCTGCTGGTAGGTGGTCTGTTGTTGGGGTTTCCCCTCCGCGTGACCTCTGCTGGTGCCCCGTGACCCCTGCGTGACTTCCCAGGGGTCACCAGGGGAAGGAAACAGATGTCACACGCCTTCCTCATGAGGCTCTTCATGTTTTTAGTCCCTCAGCTCCCGTTTAACTTCGGCTGCTTGTTTTCAGAAGCTTTTCCGTTTCCGTCACTTGAGTGAAAACTGGTGTCTGAAACACGAAGAATATTTCCTCCATTTCTATGTATATGGAGTCAAAATGTTTATGACTCCAAAAGGGATCAAAACACCCTCCATGTTTGAGAAGCGTTTGAAGATATTGATATTAAATGTTTTCCAGTTACCTTTCACTCACAAGAAATATAATTATTCTACTTCCGTACACCCAAACGTTTACCAGTGTTAAACATCAACTCCTGATATAAATGTGGTATAAACTGTAGCAGCAATTAATTAAAACCAATGGTGGAAGAAGTGTTCACATTACATAAGTAAAATTATTAATATTACAGTGTAGAAATTCTCTGTTCAAAGTAAAAGTCCTGCATGTAAACTATTGTTGCAGTACAAAATAATTAGCATAAAAATATACTTGAAATACAAAAAGTAAAAGCACTAATTTTGCAGAATAATGTATTTTATAATATTATATTATAATTACAATGCAATAATGTGTTCATCCCTTTAATATGACAGCTCATTTTACTTACTATATATATTCTGCTGGGAAGCAATTTCACACAGGATCAGTTTTATCTTAACTGATAATAATACATCATCATTTATTAGTTGATTATATAAAGTTTTACTGAATAAATATAGTTTTAAAGTAAATATAGTGGAGTGAAGATTACAATATTTACTCCTGTGATGTAATAGGATAGAAGTATAAAGTAGCAGAAAATGTACAGGTCAAGTATATGAACCTGCAAGTTGTACTTGAGTACAATACTTGAGGAATATATACTTAGTTACCACTGAATAAACATGTTTGTTGAGACAACTTGGTGTTAGAAAAAAGTCTAAATTATGGAGACGATTAAACTTTAAAGTATTGTTGAAGCCTTCGACAGCAGCTGAGTTTAACTCAGAAGTCACTTTGTCTCTTCGCTCCTCGGCTGTCAGAGAGGACACCAACGAAGAAGAATGAGAACAGCTGGAGTTACAGGTAAGTTATGAAATCCGTCTTGAGATACACACACACACACACACACACACACACACACACACACACACACATGGTCTAAACACACACACACACACAGTCTAAACACACACACACACGGTCTAAACACACACACACACACACACACACAGTCTAAACACACACACACACGGTCTAAACACACACACACACACACACACATACACAGTCAAAACACACACACACACACACACACACACACACGGTCTAAACACACACACACACACAGTCTAAACACACACACACACACACACACACACGGTCTAAACACACACACACACACAGTCTAAACACACACACACACACAGTCGCGCACACACATGCACACACCCACACACACACACACACGCACACACGGTCTAAACACACACACACACACACACACACACACACATACACACACAGTCCCCAAAATAAACTCATAAACATTACTTATTATTGTTATTATTATTGTTACGTTAATGTCAGCCATTTTGTCTTAGAATATTTAATAAAATAATATTAGTGACACAGAGGTGTAGAGAATGTCAACACGAATATAATAAAGGTTTATGCGTAATGAGAAGAATTAAATATATATATACAGAGATGTAAACGGGGAGTAAAACAGGAAGTAAAAGTACATAAATGTAAAGTGACAATTGCAAATTAAATCATGAAGCAGAACTTTAAAAGATCGGCTTCATTCATCTTGATTCAACAACGAGAGTATTTTATTTGAACCTCTCTCCTGCTCTGCTTTCACCGTTCATGTATTGTCACCTTGATCTAAAAGTCTGGAAAAACAATAAAAATTCCTCCTCCGCACTAAAGCGGCTCAGCGGCAGTCATTAGCGGAAATAAAACGGATAAAATGTGAGCGTGAATGTATGTCTCTGACTCGCTGCACTACATTAACATCATGTCTGCTGATAGAAAACCTCCTTTAACAAGTGGAAACAGTGCTTGTTTAAAGAACGTCTTCACGGTAAAGTGTTACAGTGTTTGATGTTCTTCTAACTTCTGTCATTTTATTTAAATACGGTATTTTTCCGTTAATAAACTATTCGAAAATCTGCTACTTGTAACTGTAATAGACTGTAAACAGGAAAATTAACCAATTTGAATACAAACGACAATAAATGACAGAAAAGTGACGCGAAAGCCAACAGCATGAATGTTTTTATGTTGTTATGGTCAAAAGCTTCACATTTAATCTAAATATAACCCTTAATGCCATTAAAACCAGCACCAATAACACTTTAAAGTAATCTCTTCTTTTTTTAAAAAATCATAATTATTTTCTGATTTCAGGAAGTTGCTTCCTTTTTCTTGATTTCAGGATTTAAACGCTCTTACAATATTCATTTTTCTTATCGACCTGTATGTAATTGATGATTTCGCCCCACATTACATCTTCTTGTTTTTTTTTACAACCAGAGTCCGACTGAACCCGACTCCTGGAGAGCAGCAGTGAAAAACCTCCGGTCCGACACTAAAAGAGACGACTGATCAGCAGCAGATGAGGACGGGGACACTTTGATGCAGCGTTACATGGCACTGGTTTTTATAAAAGTGAGTGAAGCCCAGAAATATGGCGCCGTTGATCTCATAAATCAGCAGGAAAGTAACCAAACACTGGTCTAATGTATGCACGGTAACCATGACAACAAGAGTCCATCATACTTACACTAACTTTAGTTAGACTGTGACCTGGTGGTCAGGAGAGAGAATGCAGCTTTAACACATGAAGCTTTGACTTCTATACAACCAGAGGAGTCGCCCCCTGGTGGTCAGGAGAGAGAATGCAGCTTTAACACATGAAGCTTTGACTTCTATACCACCAGAGGAGTCGCCCCCTGGTGGTTAGGAGAGAGAATGCAGGTTTAAGGCACTTCAGCATTGGCTTCCCTTTTCAGAACCGGAGGTTACTGCCTGTGCTGTACTTCAATACAATTGTGAGGTACTTGTACTTTACTTGAGTATTTTCATGTTCTGCTACTTTATACTTCTGCTCTACTACATCTCAGAGGGAAATATTGTACTTTTTACTCCACATGTATTTGATAAATTGGGTTACTAGTCACTCTGCAGATTTCGACTGTCAATAACAAAATATGATGTACTATTGTCAGTTAAGTGATAATTGCATTAATGCATCAATGATTATAATCCAGTAATATAATCAGTAGGCGATATGAGGATTTACTTCCTCTAACACTGGATTGGCCAAACTATGGCCTGCGGGCCAACTCTCTAAATGGTCTTCTGGGAATCTTTTAAAATAAACTATGGCTTAAGCCTATTTCTAATAAATTGTACTCTATGTACATTAAACATCATAGTTTAAACACTAAATTATTAGCCTCTTGGCATTGAAACCAATATTTTACTATTTCTGCCTGCTCTGTTTGTTACATCTTAACATTAGACAGATTTACATCTTACATTCATATCTGCATTGTGATGTTTTAAGACGGCTCTTAGAACATGAACAGAAACCAATACTTGGCAATGCTTGTTATTTACAGAATTACCCATAACGTCATAATATTTTAAGTGGGCACTTAATCCATGCACTGTGTTAGAGTTTAAAAGTATAAAATAAATGTTATTAAATTTAAGCGCTGCAGATACAGAAATGTGTTTTTGTAATATGTGGGCAAACCAGTAAAAGACCATCATGTCAAATGGTAAACTCTTTAGTGTTGTAGTTATTTTGTTAGAAAATACATTTTCTCTGGCACGAGGGGTTTTCTGGTCTAGAAACATAGAATTTCTTGCAGTGTAACTGCTTGAAAACGTCCCATTTATTTATTTTTGCATGTGACTCCTGATATTTTTCTGTACATGGCCCGCATTCAAAGGTTTGCCCCCCCCGCCTGCTCCTACATGATGCAACTCTGTGCTGCATCATGTGATGGTTTATCTCTGAAGACTGAGTCAGTAAATGGCTGTTATCTGTGATTATTGCAGTGAAAACATTAAAATATATCAGGGAATGTCAAACGTGTAAAAGTCGTTAATACGCAGACGACACCACGTTGTACTTTTGAGATAATGAGTGAATTTACGATGTTACAAACGAGTCGAAACTACTGTACCTTCACATTAAACTTTAACCAAGACAGATTCATCTGCAGATATGTTTCTTCGTTTTGTCAAACACATTGTGGTCGTTGTGTAATGGAGAAATGTGGGACGGACCACCCACCCTGCCGCCGCTGAAACAGGATCCACAGAGGGTAGTTAAACTGTTTCCACAGGTCACTCGTGACCCACTTGTTAAATTTTTGAAGCAGGAGGAGGACAGTGTGTGTGTTCAAACTGTAGCAGCTTGATGAAGACGTTTGCTGTCCAGGAGAGAGAAACGAGCTTCTTCTTCCATTTTCAGCACGTTGGTTGGACTCTCCGATAGCAGAGGGTCATAAATCTGCTCCGAGATGAGTTACTGCAGCTCAGGGACGCCCGGGTGTTTTGGTCAAGGTGGTATGTTGTAAAACAGCCAAGATAATCACGACATCGCTCATGGAAAATAACCAACCACGCAAAGAAATAGTCCCACAGAGGATTTCTGACATTCACCGCCACGTGACATGAGAGCCTGAATTCATGAGAGAAGAAAACAGTGTTTGTGCTGCACCCAAATTCAGATTTTATGATATCTGAATGATTCACATATGATGTTTTCTGTTTAGTGTGGATATCAAAACAACATGGATTTGAGTCAAAAACTAAACGTGGCTTGAATTTAAACAGTGAAAGGGGATTTGTTGCACCTTTCACAAGAAAAAAAGTATGAATGCTGTTTTCCACATTTCTATACATTGACATTAATTAGTCAAATAACACTTGATGTACTGTTATTGTTAGTTCAACAATAACAACATTTAAAAAACACGAACATCACATTCTAGATTCCTTCATAGAGATCTTTACAATAAAGACCACTTTACTTTATCAGGCTGGTCTCATCCAGCGTTCGTAGCTATACCTACGGAAAATGAAGCTTCGTAATTCCCATGAAATTATTTTGTATGTTATACTCGTAATCACGAACAAGGAGGTTTAAAGACCACAAGAAACCTACCCAGGGCAGGAGTGAAGGTGGACGGGTCCAACAAACAGCGATCTTTCAACCAGGAGACCGTTGTTTGTTCCCCGTGTGAAACGAGAAGTCAACGTTGATTTATTTGTCACGCAACTTCCGTACTTCAGTAACGGCACTTCTGTCATTATTTTAACCCTAACCACCATCTTTTCCTAAACCTAACTAAAAAGTTTTTGTTTCCTTAACCTAACCAAGTATTTCACCATCTTTCATTACACCTAACTAAGTATTTCATCATCTTTTATTAAACCTAATTAAGTATTTCATCTTTTATTAAACCGAACTAAGTATTTCATCATCTTTTATTAAACCTAATTAAGTATTTCATCTTTTATTAAACCGAACTAAGTATTTCACAATCTGAGTAGTTTCCTGTAAAGACTGTATGCATGTAACAAGCGGAAATGAACACATGTTGTGTTTTGAGTAACTTTTAGTAAGATTCCATACAAACCGTTGTCTGAGGATACGTTGCCTTTTTTGGCGTATCTTTGATTGATTTACAATTATTGTCTTTTTTTGGGGGGGGGGGGGGGGAATCCATGGTCATGTGTCAGCAGCCGAAACTGCATGTTTAGCAACTAGACCAGATGTAGAAGGCTGTTAAAACAAGATGGCTGCCAAACTTATTGCATCAGTGGTTGTGGTCCTCTGGGTGTGCTGGGTCCAGATCCAGAGGTGAGGGGGGGTCAGAGGCAGACTGTGACATATCTGAAGGGTTGGAACTCGTCAGCCTTGTGTTTTGTCTGCGGTCGTCTTCGTGTACGGTCACGGCGGTCCGGCGGGTCGTACTTTGACGTCAGAGAGGGGGGGTGGGGGGGGGGGGTTGCAGATCAAAGATCAAAGACGACCAATTGCTGGCTGAGCTGCTTCACATAAACGCAACAGGCAGAAATAATAACACACATGGGTGGAGCTGACTTCATGACATCATGGTGGATTTAAGGAGCTGTGGATCCTTTTCGTCTTCTCTGCTGTTTGGCTTAGAAAGAGTGAAGTTTGAGTTTCTCAGAGGCAGAAATAATCTTTAACCGTGTGTGTGAGACATTTAGTCAGAGAGGCTAAACAGATCGTGTTGAGTTATTTCAAGAGGTGTCTTGTTGGCAGTGTGGTTACATAAAAACAAGACTGAAAGCTCAGTTAACAGCACCTACAGGCTGGTATGTTCGTTACACCTCACAGTATCAAACTGTAGGGCAGTCCAGTATTAGGAGCAACTGTCGGTTTTGTTGCCTAAACCTAATTGTAAGTAGTTTTGTTGCCTGAAACTGTTATTTTTGTTGCCTAAACCCTAATGTAAGTAGTTTTGTTGCCTGAACCTAACTGTTGGTTCTGTTGCCCAAACCTAACTGTTGGTTTTGTTGCCTAAACCCAACTGTAAGTGGT
Organism: Ophiodon elongatus; assembly: GCA_016806645.1. Taxonomy (NCBI): domain Eukaryota; kingdom Metazoa; phylum Chordata; class Actinopteri; order Perciformes; family Hexagrammidae; genus Ophiodon; species Ophiodon elongatus. The sequence goes on from JACSYO010001579.1 coordinate 111,891, forward strand.
TGTGTTGCCTAAACCTAACTGTTGGTTTTGTTGCCTAAACCTAACTGTAAGTGGTTGTGTTGCCTGAACCTAACTGTAAGTGGTTGTGTTGCCTAAACCTAACTGTTGGTTTTGTTGCCTAAACCTAACTGTTGGTTTTGTTGCCTAAACCTAACTTTAAGTGGTTGTGTTGCCTAAACCTAACTGTTGGTTTTGTTGCCTGAACCTAACTTTAAGTGGTTGTGTTGCCTAAACCTAACTGTTGGTTTTGTTGCCTAAACCTAACTGTTGGGTTTGTTGCATAAACCTAACTGTTGGGTTTGTTGTCTCAACCTAACTGTTGGTGTTGTTGCCTAAACTTAACTGTTGGTTTTGTTGCCTCAACCTAACTGTTGGTGTTGTTGCCTAAAGCTAACTGTTGGGTTTGTTGCCTAAACCTAACTGTTGGTGTTGTTGCCTAAACCTAACTGTTGGGTTTGTTGCCTAAATCAAACAAAGAAGAAATTTGACAATTCGTGTCCCTTTCCAGGCAACCTATGGATTGCATATCGTGACTACATCTCAAACTGCCGTGAGTCTGCGGGTCGTCCTTTAACCACGAGGTTGGCGGTTCAATCCCCGGCTCCTACTGTCCATATATGTCAAAGTGTCCCTGAGCGAGACATTGAACCCCAAGTTGCTCCCCGGGTTTGTCAAATTTCAGCGGTCAGATTTCTGACTACGTAAATATGAACATTTTAAGAATAAAATGATATGTTGTATCCTGACCGTCCTCCCGAAAAAATGGTTGTATAAGTTGTGAGATCAAGCAGCTTATCACGACCCATATTTGCATTTATTGGGAGGCGGCGACCTTTAGGTCAAAGGAGGAAGTCAGGTGACGCAGTGTTAATGTGTTAATGTGTTAAAATTAAGTGTATCCACCACGGAGACAATGTAAAATCAATTAAGATCCTTATTTTTTTACAGTGGGCGCACGAATTAGGAAAAGACAGGAAACAGTGTATTTATACACACAGTATTTAAAGTACCTGATATATATATGTATAAACACACAGGAGGGTGAAACTGTTAACAGCATGATGCATTTCTGGTTTTCTCCTTTGTGGACAGTGTGCATAGATTCACACAGAAGATAATTACCTGCAGAGTGCTGCCACCTAGTGGCCGAACACATGATTACATGTAAATATGAGACATCTGTTATTGAAGAGCAACAAAGATTTGAGGTACTTTACTCTATACTTCTACTCCACTCCATCTCAGAGACAAGTATTGTCCTTTTTACTTCACTACATTTTATTGACGGACAAGTTACTTCTCCTTTTGATATTGTTAATAAACAACTACTCCAGTAAAATCCTGCTTTTACATTAATGAGAGACACTACAGGTGAATAGGATAAAGAGTGTATTCGACATCTATCATCATGAAACTTCCCCAGTTGACTCCTCCCATTAAGGAAATCATTTTTCTGTTTTACAAGTTTTATAAATATGCAAATGAGGCATTATTTTCTTAAATATGCGCTAATATGCATACATGTTAAAGTCAGGTTCCAAATTATTGTTTAATTTTGTTGACCCTAACCCCTGTGGACTGTCCTCGTGTGTTGCTGGTGTTTATCTGGTCCTCATCAGAGGGTCAAACCTCCGTAGCTCTGCTGCTGCTGCTGTTGACCACATTCTCATCAAAACACTTCCCCTTCAGTTCTCAGAAAAGCTGCAAAGATAGAAGGAGGAACCAACAGGTCTCAGACCAGTGAAACGTCATCTTATCTGTGTGGTTTCCCAGCTGCTGCAGTATCACCGTACTGCACCACGGACATCAAGAGGGAACCTGTGGTGGTTTGACTCTTCACCTGTGTGTTCATGCTGTCAATCATCACCATGACTCCTGTCTGTTCTCTGATAAACACCATCTGAAGAAAACTAGTTGCTTTTACTGCAAACATTTATCTGAAGCAACAATCTTCACACCCTCGACTTCCTCAGTCTTGGTCTTCTTCTTTTTGACCGTGGGACTGAACATGATGTGCCCTTGTTGGTTTGCTTGTATGTCAACGTGAGTCTTAATACAGTTTGTTTGTTGCTGCATCAGATTGGATCATTGGACGCAGAAACATATGACTTTGAGTTATAAGAGTTGAGTTAAACAGAACTGAGTGAGAGGAAACAGTTTGAACCCCAAAAGGGTTAAATTGTCTCTGGTGTTAGTTCCAGATACTTGATGTCAGTGTGAACTTCACACCTGCTCATGTCGGCCATAAGTGCATAAAAAAAGCAACAAGTGATGGATGAGAGAACAGAGGGAGGAGGAAGTGACACGTCACTAATTAGAGGAAGTAGATTCAACATTCGTCTTTAAGACGGAACAAGTTCAGAGACGAGTAGAAGAAGCAGAGAGACAAGAGACGGAGAGGAACGATGGCTGAATTCAGATGGATTAAAACCTCTTTGTTTCTGATTCTGGTGCTTCAGTTTACAGGTAAGGATACATATAATGTGTATATGACTACAGAATCATTAAAGAAGCTCATTTATTAATATCATTAATGTTACTTTATGATCTAACCTTCCTTTAAAGAACACAGACAAGTAGTCTGTTTGTTTCCCATCGAGGTGAATAGTGAGTTTAATGAACTCTTAGAAACCAACAATGAGGCTCATTCTCAAACTGTTGTTGTATCTAAAATGATCTTCACTCTGACATTAATACTCATGTTTTATTTCTCTTTATTCTTTTTTTTTCTCTCTCATCTTCTCAGCAGCAGCAACAGGACAACTTGCCCTCTTCATCGCTGTCAAAGATGGAGATGAAGTCACTTTGCCTTGTAACAATGTGATAGATGGTCAAAAGAACTGTGACTCTACTAGGTGGCTCTTCACTGATTCAAGAAGCAGAACAACAGTAGTTCTGGTTACAGATGGGAAGATTGGTGAAGAAGCCAAAGATAAATCAGACAGACTGAGTGTTTCAGAGAATTGTTCTCTGGTTATAAAGAAGGTCACAGATGAAGATGTTGGTCAATATACCTGCAGACAGATCAGATCAGGTCCAGATGCTGTGGTTTATCTGTCTGTTGTTACCAGTGAGTATTTACATCATAATGTTTTCAAACTGTCTGGTCAGAACAATATACTGAAACATTATAATAATAATGATCATAGTGATGAAGTTACTCTTCTTTCTCTCACAATGTCTCCATCTTCACCAGTGACTGAACACAAGGACACTGATGAGGTGACGGTAAACTGCTCTGTGTGGACATATGGACGATGTAGACACACAGTGAAGTGGCTGTTTAAGGGTAAAGATGTGGACAAAGACAACAAAGACATGATGACATCACAGTCTTCCTGCTCCGCCTCTCTGAAGTTTCTGACTTCTCATTTCGTTTACACATCGAGGTTTAATTCATTTATGTGTGAAGTGACTGTTGATGGCAAAGTGCAGAAGTTTCCTTTCAGAAATTCACCCTCAGGTGATAAAACAGGTGAGAATATTTTGAAGTTATTCATATTAATTATTTTCATTTTCATTGCAAGTTTTATATTTTGTTGAGTTGTGTTCATCTGTGCAGGTGAAGACACAACAACAACAACAACAACTAAGTCAACAACAACAACAACAACAACTGAGTCAACAACAACAACAACTAAGTCAACAACAACTAAGTCAACAACAACAACAACAATAACAACAACAACTGAAGACGACACAAAAGCAGCTAAAACCACGACAACTTCTGGAACCAGTGATGATTCACCAGAACTACAAAGTAGTGACTCAACATTTTTATGTCTTTATGTGTTTTTGTGGAGCTTTCTACCACATCTCTACAGATTGTGTTTTCATTGGATGATAAAATGTTTTTTTTAATCTTTTGCAGTTTGGTGGTTCGTCATTGTGGCTGTAGTTTTAGTAGCACTCTTAATAATTATTGTGGCTGTCATCAAATGGAAGAGAACTAATGGTGAGAGAAATAATGACATTTTAGTAAACACATTTTAAGAATACTGTATTTTCTTTGTGAAAGCTTTTATCAAACCCCTTTTTTCTCTTTTCAGGGAACACAACACGGACGGACGGCAACGTGGTGAGTTTAAAAAACTCTTCTTCACCATACGTTTTGATTCTATAGCTGAGAACAGATAAACATTACAGCCTGTGTTGTATTAAAACAAAGCGGTTATAGCAGCAGGAAGTGATTGAGGAAAAGCAAAAACAGTGTCCAAAAGCTAATTTATGCTTTAATTATTCAGCCTTAAACAGCATGAATGCAGCTTCTAAAACAACGTCATAGTTTAATTAACTCCTCTCTGACACTGTGTCAACAGAAACTGAGTTCTATAGCGTCTTAGAGTATTCGTGGTTAGATTGCATTTCAAATCAAATTGAATTCATCCGCCGGACTGAAACTATAGATGTGAAGATGTTTTGAAACATAACAACACACAGAGGGAGAGTGACTTCATTCTAGACATTACTCCACTTTATCTTTACATAGATGACAGTTGTTTGCTGCTTTATTAATGCACAAAATATTAAATATACAGCTCCTTTAAGCCCAACCATGATGTTGTTCTGAAACCTAACTATGGTCTTGTTGCCTAAACCTATAAGCTAGTGTTTCGGCTTTAACTCACAATGTTGACCACATGTTTGGTCAAAATGGAATGAGAACATGTTGGAAATGTGTGTTTGTCCTCTGAAGTATAACTGTATCTGACAGTCTGTGCAGTCTTCAGAGAGTGAGAATGTGCATTAAAGATAAAAAGGGAAGTTAGATGATGCAACTGGACTTCAGCAGAGGAGAACGCGGTTAAAACCGGAAGTTACGAGTCAAAAAAACATCTATTTACCATTAAAATGTGTTTATGTCACTGAGCAGCCATGATGATGTCTTCTCTGTGCAGGCTGATCCTGAAGAAGGTGTTTCCTACGCCTCCGTCAGCTTCACCAAGAAGACCAACAGTGAAGCCCAGGTGAGCTGTCTGATTGGTGATGATGCACACGTTGTGTTGCACCGTGTTACTTTGTGCGTTGTGTTGTTTTGTGTGTTCCAATATGCTGTAAAGTGTGATGATGATGATGATGATGATGATGATGATGATGATGATGATGATGATGATGATGATGATTCTTTGTGATGTTTTGCATGTTGTGTTTCACTGTGTGATACCATTGATTCTGCTTCACTTGTGCTGTTTCCTGCCAGGGTCGGAGTAAACGTGATGATGATGATGATGATGATGATGATGATGATGATAGTGTGGTGACCTACGCGACTGTGAACACTTCCTCCGCTAATCCCAGCAACCTCTACACTACCATCACCTAACCAAACAAACCAAACTCATGTCTGCTCATCTCTGTTGAGGTTTCTTTATGATCACTTTCAGGATGGATTATTGTAAATATCGTCCTCTTCAGAAAGAGGTGAAGTCTCACTGGTGTCTCAATGTAAAAAGTGGACTGTTCTCAGAGTGAACTAGAGACTCACCGTGAGTCTTAATACAGTTTGTTTGTTGCTGCATCAGATTGGATCATTTAATGCAGAAAAAGTATGACTTTGCTTATTTTCTCGTTCCACTTCCACAGGATTACATTTATAAAATGTTAAAGTAAGAACATAACTGTTATTTTTCTCTCATATAAATAGATAAATGTTTGATATGCAGTCATTTAAACTTTGATATCTGTGTTCAGTGTATTTTCTATGTTCTGGTATAAAAGTAATTAAAGCAAACTAACAGGAAGTGACACAATACTCTTCTTAACTGAGTCACGATTAAAAAAGACCTAATCGGACCCTAAATGTGATGCTAACGCTAGCTGTTGTGCGGCGTCTCTTGGAACAAAGGATTTCATTGGTCAAACATATTTCAACAGGCGGAAATCATCTGAAATCGAGGTCCTTCTGAATATGTTCCACAGGGGTGATGAAGCCTTCATGAGAACCACAAAAAAAAATCAGTTTTTGTACATTTCTGTGAATATTTTTCAGATGAAAATCTGCGCTTGTTGTGAAAATAGTTTTATTGTTCTGTTTCAGTCCGGTGTGTTTTCCTGCATGAGTTGTAAACATGTTTCTCACCTGCAGCCCGTTCAGAACACAGCAGCTGGATTTTAACTTCATTTAACAGGAAAGAACATTTAACTCTTATTAACTTCCTTTATTTGTCTTCCAGCTGAACATTTCACAGCTGTTTTTAACATTTACTGTTTTATTTTTTAAAGCTACAGCCGCTTGAGCTCAGTTTCATGTCTCTGTGTGCAGAAGAACTCATTTTAATCCACTTTCATTCAGCATTAACATATTTGTGAGGATGTGAATGTGTTTCAATGGGTTTTCAGCCTCAATGGAGTCAGTGACTGTCTTCTCTTTATTATATCTGTTAACAATATAATCTGCAAATAAAGAAATTTGTATTCTACACTGTGTTTTGTGATTCCTCCATGTAGTAACAGTGTCATAATGCTAATTGAATGTCCTGCCTCTACTAGTATACAACCTCCCTTACAGAAATATAATATTAACACCCCTTTAAAAAAGGAACCAAAACCTTAATGTAAAAATACTCCATTACAAGTAGAAGTAATTCATTGAATATGTTACTTAAGTAAAAGTACAGAAGTATTATCAGCAAAAGTACTCCTTAATGCTGATGGATCAAAGCATCAGTAGCGTCTCATTGTGGAGCTTCTTTTAATACTTCATGTTCAGTGTACATCACTGGAGTAGAAGTAGAAAGTGTCATTAAATGGAAATACTCTCGTAAAGTACAACCACCAGAGTAACTCAGGCTCCTTTCGGACGTTTTGGATGCACACGACCACCTGCTGTGACCTAATATGAACGTAAACACATTTCACAGACATTAAAACGTCCGACTAGTCGTCTATGCAGAGCGTCACATTCAGTCTCTGCCTTTTTCAATTTGTCAGGTCAGGACGCTCCAACAGCAGCACCAGAAACACACAAAGGTGAGACACAAAGTCCTCAAATCGTAAACTGAAGAGCATTGAATGTACTTCATAACTCTCACATATTTAACGTGTTTCTTCGTTTTATTATCGATTCTCTGAGCTCCTCACAGTCATCGCTGGCCCCAACAAGACATGACAACTTGCTGTGTTTACTAGTGTAGAAGTAAAGATTATTTCTGAGCAATCAATTAAACTTCACTAATGGAAACACAACACACTCTATTTAGAGCCCGAGCACCGACAACGTCAGGCCAGGGAAGGCCCTTTTGAAACTGTAGTGTTTCTTCTTTTTCTTATTCTGATACTTCCAATTGAATTGCCTTTTTGTGGGATTTATCACATCCCAAAACTCCCCATATTTGACATGGATATCAGGACTGGTGAAAAATTTGATATTTTAGGGGTCTAGCATTGGGGTACAAAAAATGTCTCTATAGCGCCCCCTAGAATTGTTTTTGGCCACACCCATCGCCCCCAATGACCGATTAACTTTAAATTTGACACAAATGTCCAGTTCAGTCAATAGTTAAGTCAATAAGAGCATTAAGCTCCACCTACTTAGATTTCCCGCCATTTTGAATTCTGTGAAAAGCACATTTCTGCAAATTCCTCCTACACGCTTGGTCTGATTCATACCAAATTGGCTGTTGATCACTTTTGGATAAATGTCATCAAAATGTATCAAAAGCTTGTTGATACCTCATTGTGTTTAGAAGATATGGACCAATGAACCTCTAAAGGGAGTGGCTTCGTACATCAATACACATAACTTCAAGAATATCATCACCAAATTTATAGCATATGTTCACATCACATCCTTTAACTTACACTGTCATTTTCATTATATTCAAACACTAGGGGGCGCTGCAGTTAATCGCCAATTATTTCCATTTTTAGCCATTTTTCAACGTTTTTAGGCATTATACTTTAACAAACTCCTCCTACAACAATGTTGCAATTAACTTCATATTTGGTCAGGATGATCTGAAGACCTTTATTATGAAAAGTTGTCAAAATGGTGAGTTGGCATTTAACGGCCTTGACGTGGCGTGGCGTGGCGGCCATTATACGCCAATTTTGTGCGGATCGCCAAGAAAGAGGAAGTTGTTGTAACTCCAAGGTACATTATCGAATCTGCCCCAAATTTATTTCCCTTGATACTAGTTCAGGCCTGAACACAATTCCATGCAATTCTTTTCACATAGTCATAGCGCCACCTACTGGCAAAACGAATTGACACGTTTTATACTTTGATGTACTACTCCTAGCCAGTTGACCAGATCAGTCTCAAATTCTGTAAGTAAAGTCTGAACACATTCATGATACTTCATCATGAATATTGTGACTTCTCATTGAACGCTGTTACCGTGGCAACGCATCATTCGCCATGAAAAAATAAGCTGATATCTCTGTGGCTTAGGATGGTCAAAACCTCATGGGACTTTCCACACATTTCAAAGGTGATGGAAATAAATATTTAATATGGGTTTTGGCCGTACATCGCTGCTTGCAGCTGTAATTAGGGTCCGAGCACTGACCCTCTTGAAATTCTAAGGACGCAATTGGGTGCATATTTTGGGTACTTGTCATGCTCGAAAACTCACCAAATTTGGCACGTGTTAGGTTGTAATAAAATAAAATGACTTACACTGTAAATAAGGAATGTCTATGTATAAATTACGATACTTAAAAAAGGATAATTAATAAGGAATAGTGAGCCTTATGAGAAGGAGTATGCGTGACATAGAAGAAAGCCACATTGAGTTTCTTACTTAGACTTTTAGCAGGTATGCATGGAATTAGATAGAGAAAGGGGGATGGATTTCACTGAATTCTCCTACAGACACACAAAGGGCAACAAAACAACTACACTTGAGGGGTGAGAGATGACATCAAGAGCCATAAAGCCTGGAGGAGGGCCATATGGACCGACAACCAATCCGAATGCTGATTCTAGCCATGTGAAACTTTAGCCGAATATATGTTGTAGAACTGAGCCAATGAGAGGCGACGATGCACATTTTCATTGAACTATATAATCAAATGTACTGGAGTTCAGGCTCTCTTAGGTCACCAGCACAGACAGTTAACTCTCTCAGGATGCTTTTTTTAAAGGCAACTGTTTGGGCCTGTGGACAGCCGTGGCCTATGATCCAAAAGCTGAGATTTTTACTCTGTTATCACAACGCTTTTCACTTTATTAAATATGCTTTATTATAACTTTCGGTCCAAGAAGTCCTTTGTCTCCCCGGAACTTTTCTCAGAATACAATACACGCTTGTCCGACTTGGTGAAAATAACCATCTGATATAGGTGTCATATTTTTGTATTAAGAAGTTGTAAAGGCGACGCCCCTCAGCCAGTATGTCCGATTGACTTGAAATTTGACACACGTGTCCATCTCCACCTGTTCTACAAAAAAGCCTCTCAGAGTGCTAAACTCTGCCTGCTTATATTTTCCGCAATTTTGAATTTTGTGAAAAACACAATTTTGCGAACTTCTCCCACACGCTGGCTCCGATTCATACCGAATTTGCTGTGGATCATTATTGGAGCTAAATCATCAAGATTTAGCAAAGGTTTGTTGATATCTTATTGAATTCATAAGATAGAACTAATTAACTTCTTAGGGGCGTGTCTTGTACATCAATACTTAGAACTTTAAAAAAAATTTGGGCCTAGTGTCACAAAATTTGTAGCATATGTGCACGTTGCATCCTGTAACATACTTTGAAATTTGGGGCTTTTTTGTCATTTCTTCGCCGTTTTCAGCATTTGTACTTTTACAAACTCCTCCTTCAGAATTTATGCGATCGACTTCAAATTTGGTCAAGATGGTCTTTTGACCTTTGTGATGAAAATGTATCAAAATCGTCAGTGTTTTTTCAACGACCTTAATGTACTGTGGCGCCCATTTCACACCCATTTTGTGCGGTTCACTATGTTAGAGAAAGTTATTGTAACTCCAAGGTACATCATCCAATCCACCCGAAATGTCTCATGCCTGATGCCGGTCGAGGCCTGAGCACATTTCCATGAAGAAATGTTCACATTGTCATAGTGCCACCTTCTGGCAAAAGGAATTGACACGTTTTATACTTTGATGTACTCCTCCGAGCCAGCTTACCAGATTGACCTCAAATTTGGTATGGAAAGCCTTAATACATTACTCATGCATTATTTTGAATATTGTGAGTTTACATGAAACTCCGTTGCTGTGGCGATGCATCATTGCAACGTAAAATTAAGCTGATTGTTTCGTGGCTTAGGATGCTCAAAAACTCATGCAACTTTACACATGTGTCATAGTTGATGGAATTAATTATTCCACGTCGGTTTTTGGCTTCACTGTTAAAAATCACCTGAATAGCGCCCCCTACACATTTTCTACACATTTTCAAAGAGCAGCCCTAGCACTACGTTATCCCTACATATATGAAATTTGGTAGGCACATGTATAACATGGATACTTAAAAATAGTTCTCTTGGCACAATGCTCTAAACCATACTGGAAGTTGTCCATTTGTATTTTTGTGTGATTTTTTCATTATTTTTTGCCCCTTTTCTAAGCGCTTTACTTTTACGAACTCCTCCTCGGGAGTTCGTCAGATCCACTTCAAATTTGGTCAGTATGATCTGAAGACCTTTGTGAATAACATTTATCAAAAACTTTATGTTTCACAGAACGGCGTGACCGTGACCGTGGCGGCCATTTTACCCGAATCCTCATTAGACAAGCTCATGTAACTCAAATGGACTTGCTCGAATCTGCCCCAAACTTGTCATGCTTGATAAAAGTAAGGGCCTGAGGATATCGATGAGTCTATTTTCACTCAAAGTCAAAGCGCCACCAACTGGCGAAAGGAAATCAGCGTTACGTGACAAACGGAATCAGATTTAAATTACATTTACATGACGTGGTCTACACTTTACATAAAGAGATATGATGCATGTTGTTGAATGTGTCGTCTAGCACCACACATCAGTTACAGGAACTGGTGAAGTATTTTCAAAGGGTAATTTCCTGCATCATGCACTCCACGTGGGAAAAAAACATCTGACTGGCCGATTAAGCCGGTGTCCTGCCAGCGCCCTCGACGCGCACAAAGGTGCTCGGAACCGTTACATAAAAACAAGACTGAAAGCTCAGTTAACAGCACCTACAGGCTGGTATGGTCGTTACACATCACAGTATAAAACTATAGTGAAGTTCGGTATGAGGAGCAACTGTTGGTTTTGTTGCCTGAACCTAATTGTAAGTAGTTTTGTTGCCTGAACCTGTTAGTTTTGTTGCCTAAACCCTAATTGTAAATAGTTTTGTTGCCTGAACCATAATGTAAGTGGTTTTGTTGCCTGAACCTAACTTTTGGTTCTGTTGCCTAAACCTAACTGTTGAGTTTGTTGCCTCAACCAAACAAAGAAGAAATTTGACAATGCATGCCCCTTTCAAGGCAACCTATGGATTGCATATCGTGACTACATCTCAAACTGCCGTGAGTCTGCGGGTCGTCCTTTAACCACAAAGTTTGCGGTTCAATCCCCGGCTCCTACTGTCCATATATGTCAAAGTGTCCTTGAGCAACACATTGAACCCCAAGTTGTTCCCTCGGTTTGTCAAATTGCAGCGGTCAGATTTCTGTCTACGTATATGAAAACTTTATGAATAAAATGATATGTTGTATCCTGACCGTCCTCCCCGAAAAATGTCCGTATAAATTCTGAGGTCAAGCAGCTTATCACGACCCATATTTGCTTTTATTGGTAGGCGGCGACCTTTAGTGGACATAGTCATTTTAAAGGGAGCAAAGGAGGAAGTCAGGTGACGCAGTGTTAATGTGTTAATGTGTTAAAATGAACCACCACAAAGACAATGTAAAGTCAATGAAGATCCTTATTTTTTTACAGTGGGCAGACAAATTAGGAAAAGACAGGAAACAGTGTATTTATACACACAGTATTTAAAGTACCTGCATAAACGCACAGGAGGGTGAAACTGTTAACAGCATAATGGTTTTCTGGTTTTCTCCTTTGTGGACAGTGTGTATAGATTCACACAGAAGATAATTACCTGCAGAGTGCTGCCACCTAGTGGCCAAACACATGATTACATGTAAATATGAGACATCTGTTATTGAAGAGCAACAAAGATTTGAGGTACTTTACTCTATACTTCTACTCCACTCCATCTCAGAGACAAGTATTGTCCTTTTTACTTCACTACATTTTATTGACAGACAAGTTACTTCTCCTTTTGATATTGTTAATAAACAACTACTCCAGTAAAATCCTGCTTTTACACTAATGAGAGACACTACAGTTGAATAGGATAAAGAGTGTATCTGATATATATCACCATGAAACTTCCTCAGTTGATTCCTCACATTAAGGCAATTATTTTTCTGTATTACAAGTTTTCTAAATATTTAATGTTTAAATATGCAAATGAGGCATTCTTTTATTAAATATGCGCTAAAATGCATACAAGTCCAGAAAATAAATCTGAACTTTGGATAAAGTCAGGTTCCAAATTATTGTTTCATTTTGTTGACCCTAACCCCTGTGGACTGTCCTTGTGTGTTCCTGGTGTTTATCTGGTCCTCATCAGAGGGTCAAACCTCTGAAGAAAACAAGTTGCTTTTGCTGCAAACATTTATCTGAAGCAACAATCTTCACACCCTCGACTTCCTCAGTCTTGGTCTTCTTCTTTTTGACCGTGGGACTGAACATGATGTGCCCTTGTTGGTTTGCTTGTATGTCAACGTGAGTCTTAATACAGTTTGTTTGTTGCTGCATCAGATTGGATCATTGGACGCAGAAACATATGACTTTGAGTTATAAGAGTTGAGTTAAACAGAACTGAGTGAGAGGAAACAGTTTGAACCCCAAAAGGGTTAAATTGTCTCTGGTGTTAGTTCCAGATACTTGATGTCAGTGTGAACTTCACACCTGCTCATGTCGGCCATAAGTGCATAAAAAAAGCAACAAGTGACGTATGAGAGAACAGAGGGAGGAGGAAGTGATACGTCACTAATTAGAGGAAGTAGATTCAACATTCGTCTTTAAGACGGAACAAGTTCAGAGACGAGTAGAAGAAGCAGAGAGACAAGAGACGGAGAGGAACGATGGCTGAATTCAGATGGATTAAAACCTCTTTGTTTCTAATTCTGGTGCTTCAGTTTACAGGTAAGGATACATATAATGTGTATATGACTACAGAAACATTAAAGAAGCTTATTTATTAATATCATTAATGTTACTTTATGTCCTAACCTTCATTTAAAGGAGACAGACAAGTAGTCTGTTTGTTTCCCATCGAGGTGAATAGTGAGTTTAATGAACTCTTAGAAACCAACGATGAGGCTCATTCTCAAACTGTTGTTGTATCTAAAATGATCTTCACTCTGACATTAATACTCATGTTTTATTTCTCTTTATTCTTTTTTATTTCTCTCTCATCTTCTCAGCAGCAGCAACAGGACAACTTGTCCTCTCCATCGCTGTCAAAGATGGAGATGAAGTCACTTTGCCTTGTAACAACGTGATAGAAGGTCAGACGAACTGTGACTCTACTACGTGGCTCTTCACTGATTCAAGTAGCAAACCAGCATTAGTTCTGATTAGAGATGGGAAGATTGGTGAAGAAGCCAAAGATAAATCAGACAGACTGAGTGTTTCAGAGAATTGTTCTCTGGTTATAAAGAAGGTCACAGATGAAGATGTTGGTCAATATGTCTGCAGACAGATCAGATCAGGACAACAACAACAACAAGGTCCAGATGCTGTGGTTTATCTGTCTGTTGTTACCAGTGAGTATTTACATCATAATGTTTTCAAACTGTCTGATCAGAACAATATACTGAAACATTATAATAATTATGATCATAGTGATGAAGTTACTCTTCTTTCTCTCACAATGTCTCCATCTTCACCAGTGACTGAACACAAGGACACTGATAAGGTGACGGTAAACTGCTTTGTGTCGGCAAATGAACGATGTGAACACAAAGTGAAGTGGCTGTTTTTGGGTAAAGATGTGGACAAAGACAACAAAGACATGATGACATCACAGTCTTCCTGCTCCGCCTCTCTGAAGTTTCTGACTTCTCATTTCGTTTACACATCGATGTTTAATTCATTGATGTGTGAAGTGACTGTTGATGGCAAAGTGCAGAAGTTTCCTTTCAGAACTTCACCCTCAGGTGATAAAACAGGTGAGAATATTTTGAAGTTATTCATATTAATTATTTTCATTTTCATTGCAAGTTTTATATTTTGTTGAGTTGTGTTCATCTGTTCAGGTGAAGACACAACAACAACAACAACAACAACAACAACTGAAGACGACACAAAAGCAGCTAAAACCACGACAACTTCTGGAACCAGTGATGATTCACCAGAACTACAAAGTAGTGACTCAACATTTTTATGTCTTTATGTGTTTTTGTGGAGCTTTCTACCACATCTCTACAGATTGTGTTTTCATTGGATGATAAAATGTTTTTTTTAATCTTTTGCAGTTTGGTGGTTCGTCATTGTGGCTGTAGTTTTAGTAGCACTCTTAATAATTATTGTGGCTGTCATCAAATGGAAGAGAACTAATGGTGAGAGAAATAATGACATTTTAGTAAACACATCTTAAGAATACTGTATTTTCTTTGTGGAAGCTTTTATCAAACCCCTTTTTTCTCTTTTCAGGGAACACAACACGGACGGACGGCAACGTTGTGAGTTTAAAAAACTCTTCTTCACCATACATTTTTATTTTATAGTTGAGAACAGATAAACATTACGTCCTGTGTTGTACTAAAACAAAGCGGTTATAGCAGCAGGAAGTGATTGTGAGGAAAAGCAAAAACAGTGGCCTCAAGCTATTTATACTTTTCTTATTCAGCCATAAACAGCATGAGTGCAGCTTCTAAAATGACAACAGAGTTAAACAACTCCTCTCTGACACTGTGTCAACAAAAACTGAGTTTTAGAGTATTCGTGGTTAGATTGCATTTCAAATCAAATTGAATTCATCCACCGGACTGAAACTATAGATGTGAAGATTATTTGAAACATAACAACACACAGATGGAGAGTGACTTCATTCTAGACATTACTCCACTTTATCTTTACATAGACAACAGTTTGCTGCTATATTAATGCACCAAATATTAAATATACAGCTCCTTTAAGCCCAACCATGATGTTGTTCTGAAACCTAACTATGGTCTTGTTGCCTAAACCTATAAGCTAGTGTTTCGGCTTTAACTCACAATGTTGACCACATGTTTGGTCAAAATGGAATGAGAACATGTTGGAAATGTGTGTTTGTCCTCTGAAGTATAACTGTATCTGACAGTCTGTGCAGTCTTGAGAGAGTGAGAATGTGCATTAAAGATAAAAAGGGAAGTTAGATGATGCAACTGGACTTCAGCAGAGGAGAACGCGGTTAAAACTGGAAGTTACGAGTAAAACAAACGTCTATTTACCGTTAAAATGTGTTTATGTCACTGAGCAGCCATGATGATGTCTTCTCTGTGCAGGCTGATCCTGAAGAAGGTGTTTCCTACGCCTCCGTCAGCTTCACCAAGAAGACCAACAGTGAAGCCCAGGTGAGCTGTCTGATTGGTGATGATGCACACGTTGTGTTGCACCGTGTTACTTTGTGCGTTGTGTTGTTTTGTGTGTTCCAATATGCTGTAAAGTGTGATGATGATGATGATGATGATGATGATGATGATGATGATGATGATGATGATGATGATGATTCTTTGTGATGTTTTGCATGTTGTGCTTCACTGTGCGATACCATTGATTCTGCTTTGCTTGTGCTGTTTCCTGCCAGGGTCGGAGTAAACGTGATGATGATGATGATGATGATAGTGTGGTGACCTACGCGACTGTGAACCCTTCCTCCGCTAATCCCAGCAACCTCTACACTACCATCACCTAACCAAACAAACCAAACTCATGTCTGCTCATCTCTGTTGAGGTTTCTTTATGATCACTTTCAGGATGGATTATTGTAAATATCGTCCTCTTCAGAAAGAGGTGAAGTCTCACTGGTGTCTCAATGTAAAAAGTGGACTGTTCTCAGAGTGAACT